>CM035416.1:141807590-141945090 GCA_020310875.1 Ceratopteris richardii
ATCCTCAAAACTCTAACCTTCCAAACTAGATATTCAAGAGAAGAATGACCAATCATTGGTTGCCGAGTGTTACTCACTCACAGTGTTAAGCTATATGATTCCAATTCTACCAAGTGAAGTACTAGCGGTAAGCTAAGAGCTCTACACACACAAAGTGAAGGCAATGCTTCAGCTACGCATTCCCTCCTCAAGTCTCTCTTTGAGCTTTTTCTTTTTTTGATGGAGAGGTCTCTTTATATAGTTTTTCTGGGACCGCTAGGAATTGAAGGGTAGCAAAAGGGACAAAATTAGTTTTTTCTCTTGGCTGGCTCACTGACAATTTTGGTACTCGGGAAACTTCCTTCTTCGTCCACTTTTCTTGGGCCATCACTATCTTCCGAATTCTAGTGTTCGGCCCCGTCCACCGTTCATGCATCTTCTACGTACAAGTGGCTGAAAATTTAGTCCATGTGTAGATTTGGAAAATTTAGTCTCTTTTTCAAGTGAAATAGTAGACTAAATTAGAAGTAGATCATTTTCTTAAAAATAGATTACTTTACAGAAAATGGGCAACTTTTGAAATAAGTAGACTAAATTTATAAAAATGGTCAACTTTTGACATAAGTCAACTATTATAAAAATGGTCAACTTGGGAAACAAAGCTGGAAAAATAAAATAAACAACTTCTTGGAGAAATTGGCCAACTTAAGAATTTCGACAACTTAGGGAATCGGTGAAATGAGAAATTAAGCAACTCAGGAAATTGGTGAAATGGGAAATTAGGAAACTTAGGAAATTGGTGAAGTGGGAAATTAGGCAACTTAGGAGATTAGGAATTCTGCCTCCCTTCTCATCTTGCTCGAAATCAAGGTAACTTTTCTTGCACTTACCTTCTGTATCTCACATTATAAGTGGAAGAAGAGGGTGCAATTGGAGGTGCATGGGTTGGGTGGATATGGAATCAATGTATGAGCAAGATGGGGTAACCAAGATGGTGGGGATATATGAATTTGGCGATTGCATAGGTGGAGGGATAGGAATAGGTAGGACAGGTGTAGATGTGTGGTGAGTTTGAATGGAAGGTGACATAGGTAAAGGGATTTGTAGAGGGGATGATGCATGTGGAGTGGAAGTAATATGAGGTGATGGTGGTGATGTGGAAGGAATATGTGAAGTACTATGGGGTGTCTCGACATGGGGATGAAGAGCTCTCTTTTTTGTGCGTATGTATGTGAAGATGAAGGGGGATCATTACCTTGTGCTCCTGCATAAACATGATTGGCAATAGGAAGAGCTCGTATGTCTTGTAATGAGTCACCTTTTACTCGTGCCCTCTTCCCTTGGAGTTTTCTTCTTACTGGAGTGGATGGATTTCGTTTTGTGAATGGCTGGGGTTGATCTTTATACCTTCGTAATTCTGTAAGCCTCAAAGGTAAGCTTTTGAACCATAGGATGGTTATCGATGAGTATATATGAAACTTCTTTGCCTCTTTCTGTACCTGTATTGCATAGCTTTTCCTTTTTTCCATAATGGATGTCCATATGAGATGATGGAAGGGATATGGCCATATCCAAACAAAGCATAAAAGCGAGTCACAAGCTTCCACGTTGTTGAAAGGGAACATAGATTCTATGTTCCTTAAGAGGAGAAAAAACTTGCATGCACATAGAATATGATAGTTCCTTTATGAAAGGTCGTTGGTTGTGAACAACTTAACACATTCTTTACATACTTTGCTAGCTTCCATGCCTGCCTGAGTATGACCTTCTTGGTCTCAAACTCTCTGATTCTTTCACTCCCATAAATTTGGTAACTATTTTCTTGGTAAGTGTTCCACTTGTAAAGTGAAGAAAGGACTCAAAGAAATCAATTACCTCGACAGTTGAGATTTCCTTGATAAGTGGCACTTCAGAAATCTCGAGAAGGTGCATAATATGCAATTCTTCTTGTGTAAAGAGCTCTTTCAATGATGTTGGTGGAAGAAAATCATGGGCAATCAATGTCATCGAATCGTCTCCTTCACTTGTTGATGGGGCTGAACCTCAACCTTGCTGATATGGCTCATCATCAGAGTCATAATTGTTGCTTCTCAATTGAAATCCTTGAAGATGACATAAACATCTTAAGCTGATGAAGTGCTGCATCTTGTACTTTTGTGCTTCTATGTGTGGAGCTTCCTAATAGTTCAGTGGCTGCAAGCTTATGTTAATGACGGCCTTCGAGTGAATTTTATTCCCAAATGATTGCAAGCTAATGTCAACTTCTATCAATCAATTGCCTCTGTTATGTATTCCGCTCTACTTCAATCACTATTTTGTCCCTTAACACCTTGATATGTCGGAAATTTTATCTTTCAATTGATTACACCTTGGCTACCTGTAGGTGCGTGCATCCCTGGGGAAGTCGACCGCATGCAGTCAGGGCACCTCGTCAGTCGACGTTGTGAGTTGATATTCACTTAACCGTCTCCTCCCTTTGCGAGTTCACCAACATGACTATTAGCGCTAATTCTACTTGTTGCCAAGGAAATGGACGCTTGATTGAGAGGAGAAATCGACTTGAAAACATAAAATCGGGCATTACTAAAAAATCGACTCTAAAACTTAAATATTGACTCTACCCGACTCATACATGGCCACAAATCGACTTCTAAATAGAAAAGACCCAAATTGGACTCTTACCAAAAAAGAGACCCAAATTAGACTCTTACCAAAAAATTGACCGAATTGGACTCCTACAAAAATCGACTAAATTGGACTGAACAAAATTGACTAAATCTTTAAAAACGAAATCAACTAATTTGGTCTAAAAAAAATCAACTAGATGGTCCTTGAAAGAAAAGATAAAAAAAATTCGACTAAATGGCGCAAATTGGACTAAAAACAGATTCGTCTAAAATGGGCTCATTTTGACTAAAAAAATCGACTTCCAATATACCATATGGCCAACTTTTGCATTTTGGGCAACATAGGCTACTTTTGCTAAGTGAGACCCTTGCAACCAGAGAGGACAAGTATTCCCCTACAACCCCTAATGCATCCATTTCAACATCATGAGGGATCTTATTGTTGCGAAACTAAGATAAGTTCTAACAATGCATAAAAGAAAGGACTATGTTACTTATTGTTTCTTCTTCATATATACAATATATACACTAGGGATCTAATGTTCTCAGTGTGATTCTTGGTAAGGTTTGAGACGAGAATGGTTTATTAAAGGGATATGGTCCCCTTCCAAAGTTGAGAAACGTACTGCTCCTTGAGGAAAGATCTCTTTTATCTTGTAAGGGCCTATCCACCCAATGGACAAATTCTTTTCTTTTTTGTTGAAGAAGCTTGGTTCGTATAGCAGGACCATAGATCCCTCTTTGATTTCTCTCTTCCACAGGTTTCTATCATGCCATGCTTTCCTCTTCGTCTTCTCTTTCTCGAGAGTTGAATTTGCCATTGTCCTCTTTCCCTTTAATTGATATGGTCTGTTCATATTAATGTTACTTATAACTTGCAAGTTATCAATTCTTGCATGTCCCACTTTGCTCGATCCCTTTAGAAATTCAAGTGGAGTTACTACTTCAAGACCATATACCAATTGGAAGGGAGTATGTTTCGTAGTTACGTTGAAAGCTATCCTAGATGCCCATAGGGTATACCACATCTAGAGAGGTGGTGTCCCATGTGAAGGGATGGAGATAGCACATTTTTCTCAAGAGAGAGATGAGTACCTTGTTAGTGCTTTCCGCTTGACCGTTGGCTCGTGGGTAATATGCACATAATTTTTTGAGGAGAATTTTATACTTCATAAATATTTCAGCTAGGGTTTTGTTGATGAAATGAGATCCTTGGTCACTTGTAACTTCAATGTGACAACTATACTTGCAAAAAATGTTTTCATACAAGATAATCGCTACCGTGTGAGAAGTGCAATCTTTTTTTGTCAAAACCTCCGCCCACTTGGTTGCGTAGTCAGTGGCCACCAACAAGTACTTCACATTCGATGGCAAAGAGGTGGGATAGATTGGCCCCACAAAATCCAATCCCCATTTCTCAAATGGTCTCCATGATAAAGAAATTTGCAATGGTTGGTTATTGAGATTACTTGGTTTTGGTGCATAGCATTGACAAGTGTCACACATCTTTGCATCTTGTGTTGCGTCTCGAAAAAGATAAGGCCACCATAATCCTAAATGTAGGATCCAATGTGTTGTTAAGTGTCCAGGATAATGGCATGCAACAGTTCCTTCATGGGCTTCTTCTAGTATTTGTTGTACTTCATGTGGTAGGATGCATCTCCTATATATCCCATCATGTCCAAGTCGAAAAAGAGTATTTTGAATAATCAAAAAATTCTTACTTTTGGACAACAATCTTCTCTATTCTAGTGGTGTGACATTAGGTGGGTAGGTTCCCGTGGTTAGCAGATGATGAATGTCCTAGTACCAAGTAGGATAAGTGCTTACTTGGAATGTAGATTGATATGGAAGGTTATCTTCTATGCCCATATCTAATACTGGTTGTTCTTTAATCCTTGAGAGGTGATCTTCCATCATGTGGTGATTCCCATGTCGTTGAACTAATTTGAAGTTGAATTCTTGGAATAAGAGTAGCCACCTCCACACTCTTCCATAGATGTTTGGCTTGTTTAGCAAATATTTAATTGCTTGATGATAGGTGATGATGGTGAAGTGAATTCCCAATAAATAATGACGAATTTTTTTCAGAGCAAAAACGATAGCAAATGCCTCCCTTTTCGTAGTAATATAGTTACATTCTTCCTTAGTTAGAATTCTGCTAGCATAGTAAATGGGTCGATCAAGATTATGTTCTTTGTTAGATTCTGTGAGTATGGCTCCTATCTCCATAGAACATGTGTCCACATGTATGGGAAAGATAGAATTCCAATATGGTACTATTAAAATAGGTGCATTAATGAGTTTGGTTTTTAGAATATTAAATGCATTGTCCTCTACCTCAGTCCATTGAAAGGGTACTATTTTGCTAACGAGCCTAGAGAGGGGCTTAGTTATCTAAGCATACATTTTTATGAGCTTGCGGTGATAGCTGGTATATCCTAAGAGACTTTGAATTTCTTTGGTGATAATTGATTTAGGCATATGTAATATTGCTCTGATTTGATGTGGATTGGGAGCCATACCTTTTGCTGCGACTATGTGACCTAGAAGTGTCCCTCCAGTCATCAAAAAGTGACATCTATTTGTGTTCAGCTTTAGTTTGGCTTCTCTACAAGCACTAAAAACCTATTCCAATTGACAGAGATGATCAGAGTTTGGTGAAGTTTTCCACTGGAGTTGAACATCCAGTGCTTGAAAAGGTGAAGGAGTCTTCCATAAAGATTCTCAAGAACTTTGGCAACAATGATCGAAAGATTGAGTAGACCACACGACTGAAAGAAGTAGGAGCATTGCATAATCCAAAAGCCATTTTTGTATATACATGCGTACCCTAATGTGATACAAATGCGATTTTTTTTCGGTCCTTTGGATGGATGAACACTTGGTTGTATCCGGTAAATCCATCCATGAAATTGTATAAGATATGACCAACCATATCCTCCAAAACTTGTTTTGAAAATGGGGTTGGAAACCCATCTGGAATCATCACCTTATTGAGAGACCTAAAATCAACGCAAACACGAATCTTGTTGGATTGCTTCTTTTAGACTATTACCATCGATGAATAGAATGGTCTCCAAGACGGATAGGAATTCCTTCTAAGTCATCGTAACTCCATGCAAACACATCTTTGAAGTTTTGCATAAAAGTGATTACCTCATGTAGCAATGACGGGTGATCCCAAAGCCATGTTGCTAGCAAAATTGGTTGTGAATGTTCTTCATGACTTGCCTTACAGTTTGAGATACCATGGTTGATTCTTCATTTTGGTCCTCGAAAATGCATTGCGGATAGGCCAGATATTCCTCTATATTCATCTTTGATTCCTTTTCTTGCATCCATAAAGGTGAAAGCTCTTTTTCCACTGTATGTTGGATGGTATAAGTATGTTGGAAGGTGAAAGTGGTTACCTCATGTAGCAATGACGGGTGATCCCAAAGCCATGTTGCTAGCAAAATTGGTTGTGAATGTTCTTCATGACTTGCCTTACAGGTTGAGATACCATGGTTGATTCTTCATTCTGATCCTCGAAAATGAATTGCGGATAGGCTGGAGATTCCTCTATGTTGATGTTTGATTCCTTTTCTTGCATCCATAAAGGTGAAAGCTCTTTTGTCC
This sequence comes from Ceratopteris richardii, assembly GCA_020310875.1. Classification (NCBI taxonomy): domain Eukaryota; kingdom Viridiplantae; phylum Streptophyta; class Polypodiopsida; order Polypodiales; family Pteridaceae; genus Ceratopteris; species Ceratopteris richardii. The sequence goes on from CM035416.1 coordinate 141,813,818, forward strand.
ACTGTATGTTGGACGGTATAAGTCATTTACTATTGTGTTTTTTTCTTTTCCTTTCCGAAGTTGGGCCAAATCTTTTGAAGCTCTTTTCTTTCCCCTCCTGAAGTCCATGACTGGTACTCGAAGCCCAATAGTTTCTATCTGTTCACAATCCTCCTCACAAATAGATACACCATAACATACATAGGATGAGTGTGTAGCATCCATCCATTCCAACACATCTTGGTCATCGTTTATTTCAATTTCATTACATGCTTCTGCAACAGATATGTGTTTTTCTTCAAGAATAGTGAAAGAATGAGCATTACCTCCATGAGATCCTCTTTGATCCAAATATACTTGCTTTTGTACTATCCCTCGTAGGTTAATCAGAATGATATCATTTCCCCAATCGTGCATGGCTTGGATGTGCCTTAGCCACTATCAAGATCATTAAGAAGATCTCCATGTATAGTGCAAGACTACAGGACTAGGACAGACTTCTAAGAAGAGTACAAGACTTCCAAGAACAGTATACAGATCATAAAGTACAGCAAGACAATAGGTAGGTAATGCAACTACTATAACTTCCCTTAGAAATAGGTTATAGACTGTCAAGCAACTTACGAACTCCTCCAATCTCCCCAGAGAACAGCCTTCCCAGAGAAGATCTCTTTCCTTTGAGTTACCACATATGAACTCTCCTACTAGCAGGAGGAAACTCTACTTTCCATGGGTGGAGGCAGCAAGGAAGCTCCTTAAAGCTTACTGGTGTTCCAACTTTCACTACCTTCCTAACTCCTTGGAGCTTCTATGTAAAAATGATGCTAGTCATCTCCTTATATAGGCCATGAAAGACTTGTCTATTTTCATTTTATGCCTTTCTCTGGCACCTCACACATGCATCGTAAACCACAAATGGAAGACCAACCATGGTGGATCATTCCCCTGATGCAAACAAGCTCACCATATGTAACGACTTTGAACTTGTCATGTACCTCATAAACATATCACAAAAGTAGATAGTAGAGGGTCCACCCCCAATAGGGCAATCAACATAGGCTAGCATCATGGGTGACCAACCCTTCTCAGCCACATGGGCAACCAGCATTCTGTGTATATGGGCGATCAAACTTTATGTATCCAGGGAGACCAACTTCATGTCCAAGGGCAACCAACCCTAACATGGCAGACCTCTTATTTAACATCAACGATCACATTTTATGCATCAGTGGTGAGTACCAAGCATAACAAAGGAGAGTACCAACATTGGGCGGCCGCTGATTCCATTGACATGGGTGACCACTTAGTTTCACCTTGAGTAGATTTGGGCGATCACCATAATTACTTGGAGTAATGACTTCTGGGCGACAAGCTTGCCTAGATATTGGGCAACTGACTCACCAATACCGAAATGAACTTGGGCAACAACTCTCTTGATCCTACAATATTGGGCGACTAAAGTTCTACGTTCATCATGGCAGATGCCCCTTGTTGAAGCACATTGCTGCTATCTTCCATAGTGTTTACACAAGCAAGGCCATCAACTCCGTATCATGTATTTTGAAATAATTTTAACACCTTAGAACATTTGTGATTCATCTATAACATTTCAACAACCTTGTATGAACACGAGTCCTGAGGCTCCGTTTCATGAATATGTGTGGATTAAAAATGCTTTATTGAAATTAAAATCTAAAGATTGGTGTGTGCTGCACATTGCCTACTTGAGTTGCTGAAAGGTATTTTTCTCTATCTTTGTCCACATGAAAATGTCCTTATTTTTTGCAACTGTGTCAATGATGCTTCAATGCTGCTCAAGTATTTCAAGAGTTTGCAGTCAGTCAATTAATAAAACATCTACAAATGCATTGAATCTAACCAATATTGGTGTGATTCCTAGGTTTTCATTGCCTTAATCTTCTTCAAATCCATAGTGGGTCCCCCATGTGATATAGTGAGATCCAACAATTCTCTCTCTCTCTCTCTCTCTCTCTCTCTCTCTCTCTCTCTTTTTCTTTTAATAAAATAAATTTATAAATTTCATTCTGATTTCCTTTGGATAGAGACAGCATCCTCTAATATAATTGAACATAAATTCTACTTTTGTAATGTATTCTAAGAAGTAAATTTTAAAGAGAAGACTTTCAACATTTCTTTGAGGATAGTTTGCATTGGGATAACATCAATCTTATGCTGTGCATTAGGCTTCAAGAAAAAAAGTGTAGTAATTTTAAACAAGTATCCCACTAATTTTACAATCAATGGAAGAAAACTTGGTGTAATGCTTCAGATACTTTTCAAAGTAGTGACACAACTCTGCTAAAATTAGAAAGCATTGGTGGGCAGTTGTAAGATCTTGATATAAATGAAGCAAATCGTGGGCTGAGCTCTCTACAAGTTTAGAGTCATCCTTATTGCTATTGCTGTGATTTTCACAAAATATTTTACAGTTCATTGAAAGAAATTGCACTTACTTCTTCAAAGCTTCTTCTTCATGTTGTTTTGCACGTAGCTCAAGTATTCGGATTCGGAAAAGAGCATTTTCACAGTCAAGGTTGTATGTCTCTTCATCTTCGACTGTCATTTGCTCCCTGTCCCTTTCAAAATTTGTACGTCTTTTTGCTAATGATGTTGTTTCCTCATCGTATCGTGTCTGCAACAACCAATTTTTGAACACATTTGATTCTGTTGCAAATCTTTCAGTTTCTTTATATTATGAAAGTTATAAATCATATTGTTGTTATTCATGAGAATTTCAGATGTACTTGAATAATGGTGGCTCTGTTGACCAAGCGTTCTTTCAAGGCCTTCAAACAACTGTCTCTGACATCTAACATTTGCTGTCTGGTCAGCTTTTGTCTAGGCCTTACCCCAGGCGGGAGAAATGGAGATAAATAATCAGTTGGAAGCTGTATAAAAATGTATGGAGAACGATTTCAATATGAGCTTAATAACAAACAAAACTTTAACCTTGATAAAATTCAACAGTAATGTAAACTGACAATTATTGTAACTGCTTACAGGAAAAAGGCAACATCTATAATAAGATCTATAAGCCTCTCACAAAAGCTAAAATTATGCTGTGACATCAATCTATGGTTGAGATTAGCATATTTTAATAGCCATAAAGGAAAAGAATTGTGAAATTAACTTGTCCCATGTTGTGAACATCAAGTCAGTTGTTCAGCAAATGGGCTCAATGGTTTGGTGCCTCCCTCCAGGAATACACAAGAAGGTTTTTTTATGAGTTCATTTTGAAATCCTCCCATGGACAATAACATCCCTTGTTTCATGTACAATTCAAATTGGTGGAGTTTTGCTTGGGAAAGGATAGTTTTAACAATGCACATTGTGAGCTCTTGTTCATGTGACACATCCATAAACCTGGATCATTAGGAATTCCTTAGAAACTTCAAGAATTGTGGGCATTCAATTCAAGTCTGCCTTCTATTCTTGTGAGATTATTTCAATTTGATGCATGGGAGTGAAACAAGGCTGGCCTCTCTCACCCACACTATTTGATCTATACATTGATAAGATAGTGGACTTCATACAACAGCAGGGTGGGGACGGGTCGAGATACAGGGGACCAATATCCACTCTTTTATATGCTGATGATATTGTCCTAGTTTCAGAGTCTGCAGAGGGCCTACAGCGCCAACTACATGGCTTAGACAATTTTTGCACTCATAGAGGTCTATCTGTCAACCTCGCCAAAACCAAGGTTCTGATCTTCCATACATCAGCACAGGTGAGGAGATAGAGTATTTTCACTGTGGCAGGCAGGCCCATAGAAATGGTTGGGTCATATATATACCTAGGTGTGACCTTTACAGCAGCTTTTGGGGTGTTCTCCATGTCTCAGATGGCCCAGGACTGCACCACCCATGGGTATGCAACATTAACCTTGATGGAGAGACAATGTAACCAGGCACACTAACAGGAGCTCCGTACCAAAGGGTGGCAATTCGACACTTTGGTTACCCCAGCCCTCATGTATCAATTGGGCGAGGGTGACCCCCCAAGGAGTCTCCCCTCCACTAAAAGCAAGGGTGACCTTTGTCACATTGAAAAGCTCCCTTATTTTTCGTGCTCTAATGCAATGTTTTATGATTAATGAAGAAGTTTTTGATGTGGTTGTAAACCTTAGGCTAAGGAAAATTGAGTGGGTTGTTGAAAAAATGTGTTCACTAAATTGTGTCCATATGGAATGTGTTAACTTATGAGCATTTGTGGATATATGAGGGTGTGGAAATATGATTGTCCATGTGTGAGGATGTCTAGGTATCGCTATGACCGCAAGGAAAGCCACTCTTGGTGTTCCACTGGTACAATGATCTTTGCTTCTTCCATCTTTTCAATCTCCTTCTTCACAACTTCTACATACTTGGGGTTGAGTCTATATATCCTTCCTCTGATAGGTTTAGCACCTTCAATGAGAGGGATGGTGTGCTCTCCCAAATGTGGAGCTATCCCTTCTAGATCCTCATAAGTCCATTCAAATACATTTTTAAATTTTTGCATAAATGTGATCACCTCTACTAGTAGACTAGGATTCTTCCACAGCCAAGATGCAATCAGAACAAGTTGAGGGTTTCTATCTGTTCCCAAATTAACCTTCTTCACAAGTTTGGAGGACAAAATGGACTGTGTGGACTCATGGGAAAAAATGATCACCTAGGTAACATGGAGATTCATATAGGACTACACTGATTTCCTTCTCTTGAACCCATTCTCGTGCAAGCTTCTAGTTTGGTCCTTTTGTTGGCTCGTTTTCACATGTTGATATCTCAGCTTTTTCTTGAGGTTCCTCTTGGTTATACCTTCACATTTTATCTTTTTTCCTCCTATCGTCAAGAATTGGCTCCCCAAGACCCATCGTTTCGACTTCTTGTTCACTTCTTGTGACCTTAACCCCATAGCAAGGGAAAGATTCCATAGTTTTTGTCTAGTGCAGTAGGTCTTTGATCCTCTTCTACTTCTAATTCTTTTTCCTTATGGATGGAACAGGTATGAGTGTTACCTTTTTGCTACTCTTGATCTTTGTTGTCCAAATGTAAGTATTGTCTCAAGTGTCCAAACGTTTTGACCAGCAAGGTGTCGTTGCTCCCATCATGAATTGCATGAGATATATTGACCAACAAGGTGTTGCTGCTCCAATCATCAATTGCATGATGATGTCTCAGCCAAGGTCTCCCAATCAAGAGAGGATAGCCTCCATCTATGCGTGGAATATCAACCAAAACAAAGCTTAAGAAAAACTGAATCTTCTCGATAAGGACATGTACTTGCTCCACTATTCCCAATGGTTGAACTCTACTTTGATTTGAAAGAGTTACTCTGAGGAAAGCCTTCTTTGTCATTTCCAAACACAAGGAAATCATAGTATGATGAGGCATCAAATTAATGCCTGATCCTCCTAATTACTCCTCTAAATGATTTGCCTAAAATGGTCAATGTGACAATGGGACTTCTTGAGTCAGTAGTTTGTGTTTTTACATGTCATGATCATATTCGTCTACACATGCCCACCACTAATTGTGATCTCAAGGGGTGGAGGACAAAATGTCTCCATTATACCTAGAACATCACTTCTAAATCTTTCATCGATCTTGAGCAGATCATATAAAGATACTTGTTTGAAAGTGTTCCTTAGAAGACTCTCTATCTCCAGGATGGTGGAATCCATGTCTCGTCCTTCTAATTCTTGTAGATCCCTCACTGTGTCTTTGTAAGCTTTATTCACATGTTCTCCTCCTCCAAAAAAATGTGTCTTTAGAATGGAATCGGCCTCTTCTTGCGAATTGGTATGTTCCTCATATTTGTTTTGGTCTTGTAAGCTTTTCTTCTGAGCCCGTGTGAGGACTCCTATTTCGGCTGTGTGCACTTCCAGTAGTGATACCACATTAGCTTGTAACAACTTTTTACACCTTCCTTGATTGGTGTAAAAAGTTGTTACAGAAGGTGTTGTAGTGGATGGTAAGGGTGGTTGCCCTAACAAGGAGGACTGAGCCAGCCCTACCCATTGAGCTGCTAGTGCTGGTGGTTGTCCTGGCATCATAGCCTGGTTCCCAAGACCCTTTAAAAAATAACAATCCTTGGCCTCATGGCCACCCTTTCCACAAAACTGGCATGTTGGCCTCCTTGGACACTCTTGTGCTCTGTGTCCTTGAGTACTACAGAGAGAACACCATAGTCCAGTTCTTACCTCCCTTAATGTTTTGAGTTCTTCAAGCTCTTGTCGTATCTGAGTGAGACCTTCTGAGGTACCTTTGTCCCCTTCTTGATTTCTTTGAAGCTTTAAGGTCTCTAGTTCCTTCCTCAAGGGTGTCACATCTTCATCCTCGGGAAACTCTTACTCGCTGTGTTCCAAAATGAACCCGTGCAGCCTTAATCCTTGTGGCAGTTGCTTCAAATTCTCGTAAAGTGGCATCCGGTCTCAAAAGCTCTCTTAGCTTCTGTTGTGTGGATTTCGGCAAGGCGTTCTCCACCCACTTCTTAACAAGGAAATCTCCACGTGGTTCCGACAATCTTGCCACGAGTGACCTTGCTCATGTCATAAGTTCTGAAAATGATTCTCCTATATGCAAAATTAGATTCTCAAGTTCATCTAATGTTCTTTCTGTAGAGTTACCTGGCCGAAATGCTTCTGTGAATTCCGTCCTCAATGCTTCCCATGTTTGGAAATGGTTTTCTGCGTACTGGCTGAACCATTTGTCGGCCACTCCTTCAAGTGTTGACGGAAAGAGAGCAAGGAAAGCGTCCTGTCGTTGTTGTAAGCCCCTGCTCTTACAAATTGAAAGAAATCTTCGTACATGATCTTCAGGATCTTCATTAGCACCTCCATGAAATGAAGAAAATCTAATATTTATCCTTGACAGCAGAGCAGAAAGTTACTCTGCCATAGCCTTACTAAGAAAGGTAAAGCCTTTTGAGTTTTAGCCTTGTCGTCTAACCCTTCTATCTTAGAAGCTAGGCTTGAGGCGGATAGACTTCTTATGGGTGTTAGGTAAGGGTCTTGCCTTCTTCTATGGTAACTTTTGATTGGTGTCTTCTTAGGGCTTAGCTGATTCTCTTTGCTAGCTCTGGTGTGGGTCATGGACCATCTTGGGAACTATTTCCAAGAGAGGAAATAATGAGAGAGTGATTAGATGGGAGGAGGTGGCTCACCCTGATGGAGGAAGTCGCCCAAATGAAGAAGTCGCCCAAGAAGAAGGAGTCGTCGTCGCCCAAGACGACGTTGCTCAAGAGGAGAAGGAGGAGGAGTCCCCCAAGAAGCCAAGAGAGGAGGAGTCGTCGTTGCTCAAGAAACCAAGAGAGGAGGGGGAGGAGGAGTAGGAGTCGCCCATAAAGCCAAGAGAGGAGGAAGAGGAAGAGGAGTCGCCCAAAAAGCCAAGAAAAGAGGGGGGGAGGAGGAGGAGTCGCCCAAAAAGCCAAGAGATGGGGAAGAGGGGGAGGAGTCGCCCAAGAAGCCAAGAGAGGAGTTTGCTCAGGCGGAGGAGGAGGAGAAGGAGCTTCCCTAAGGAGGAGAGGTGGCCCTGGGCACTCAAACACCAAGTGATTTCTCAAGGAAAACGAAATCTCCAGAAGCCCGGTCCCACCAGGCGTGCCAAATTTTCACCTGTAGGTGATGAAGTGAAGTGTGTGGGTGCAGGGAATGCAAAATGCACTACTCCTGGAGCACAGGTAAGCACATGGGTGCATTAAAGCACATTACCCTAATAGACACTTATCACCAAGCCTCCTTATCACCACCACAAAGTACACTTAGGAGTAAGAGTCACGAGAGCAGAAGCATGAAACAGAATAGAGCACAAGATATAAGACAATCAAATAAGCCATTATCTAATCATACCACTTATCCTACAAATGCAAAACAGTGGAAAAACTCCAAGTATTCTCACACTCTCAGCCATAGTCTCCTGTAGCGTGCACTATAATGATGAGTGGCTGAGCTCCACTTGGCCTCCTTGTCAGGTCTGCTTTTCGTCTTGATGAATCTGGTCATGCCTTCGCCCAACTCTACCATCTGGATGTCTTGGTGCCCAACTCCAGTTTTTGGACGTCTTGGTGCCCAACTCCAGAATTTGGACGTCTTGGTGCCTAGCTCCAGATTTTGGACGTCTTGGCGCCAAACTCCAGATTTTGGACGTCTTTGCCCCCAACTCCAGTTTTGGACGTCTTGGCACCCAATTTGGTTATTTAGTTCCTTGGTGCCCATCTTTACTCTGTTCTTCAAAAAATTCATTCTACACAAGTATTCCTTCCATGGATGAGGATGAGGATAAGGAACGAGTGGGTAGTGGTAGAGGGTTGGGAGGTATTCGAGGAGGTGTATAGTGAACCGTCCTTTTGTGGTAGCTTTTGATGGGTGTCTTGACAAGACTCAGAGATCCCCCTTTATGAGATCGGGTATGAGTCATAGACTACACCTTTTCTGTATGAACTCATAGAGAGGATGAGAATTTGGACTAAAAGGCTTGACTAAAAGTTGGACTAAACTTGGGACTAAAAAATTAGACTAAAATTGGATTGCATAATTAGATGAAAAAATAGAATGAAAAATTTAGAATAAAATGTTAGGCTTAAAATCTAGAGTAAAAAATTTAGGCTACACTTAGTCGAGAAAATTGGACTAGACTAAAAATTACACGAAAAGCTTGGGATCAGTACTAAGACGAAAATGTGAGGACGAAAAATATGGTTCTTACCATAGAACCGAACCTGAACGTGAAGGTAGAAAAAGGAGAAGAGAAAAAAAAAGGATTGAAGAGAAAAATGCAAAGCAGGTCCGACCAAGAGTGCCAAATTGAGCACCTGTAGAAGAAATTCTTGTTCTTCTTGTGCTCGAGGTGGGTTCTTTTACTCAATGCCGTATGCACTATTTGTATGCTTTGCATAAATCAATAAAGATACGATAAAATGAGACAACTTCAAACCTGAACCATCAAAATAAGAGGCACCAAAGCATTAGTTTATTAATATTATGCATGGACCAAGTACAAGATAACTATAGAGGTATAGGAAAGAGAACAATGGTTACAAATGGTAGCTTCAAAAGCACTGCTTAGGCACACAAGCCCCTTGGACTCACTCTGCTTATCCACCCTCTATGACAAGACTAGAGACTTTAGTCCAAGCCTTGGGTCTAGAGCTGTTGAAGCTAGGCTGAAGCCCTCGATGCACTCCACTCAAAGCTCACATTTGTCCCCTATGTATCGCTTTTATGTTCTCTGTGTCACTCCCCTTTTGCTTCTCAATTCCTTCTCTTTATATAACCTTCCTATGCAAGGCGGTTAGCTCCACTACTATGACCCTCCGAATGACTTTTTCGGTACTCTGTCACTTCCAACCACCACTTTTTCAAGTTCAGTACTGTGCTACTTCCAACCACCACTTCTTTGCTCAGCTAATCCATACTCATGCTTTGGTGGGTCCTTTTCTAGTAGTGGCTAATAAAGCCCAGTTGTTCGCGTATCGGCTCCAAGGAAATTAGACTTTAGAAATCAGTCCGTGTCAAGAATTTAGACGAATTTGGGAAAATGGTCTTTTAGAAGACTTTTGAAATTAGACCAATGAGATCAATTTGAAATTAGACAATGACACTAACTTTGGGGAAATTGGTCTCTCTTCTCAAATTAGACTCATGAGACCGATTTTGGAGAAATCAGTCTTTCTTCTCAAATTAGACTCGTGAGTTCAATTTTGGGGAAATTGGTCTCTCTTGTGAAATTAGACCGAGAATACTCTAGCTCTACTAAAAACTTTTGTAGGGCCCTTGAATTAGGTTATATAGTGATAAAAGTTGAAGATTAGGCTGAAACTTGGAGAGGATTTAGGCTCAATTTTGGTTGGAAAAGGACTCAAATTCAAGAATAAATCTTGGTTGAATTCTACATTAGAATCTAGGTGTGGGAATTGAACTCATGAGCTCCCAGCTAGGAGTATGATGGGCTAACCACTTGCCCCAAAAGCCATGGTTAAGGATTACTTTCTAATCCTCCCTCTTAGAGTGTGGTTCAACCATCTTGTGCCTATCATGACCTAAGTCTAACACTCTCTTCCTGAGATCATTGTCCTCAATGATCAATCCTTGATCTCCCCTTGAATTGATGTCCTCATCCTTGCACAGTTTCTTGAACCTTCTTGTTCTTAATCGTGGTCTCTCGAACCCTTGTTCTCAACCTTGGTTATGAAGAGATTTGAAGGATTGCTTTTATACACTTTCATTCTTTGAAAATAAAAGCATTAGCTACATCAAAACTGTCAAGAACAAGGAGATTAGATGAGTTTTGATAAATCTCTTTCATGGAAAGAAAGCTTATCTAAGAAGACACATTTGGAGATGGGATGAGTTTTGTTTTCAGCCAATTTTGTGTTGTAAGTTGGTTGGATATTCAGGTAGAGAATTTGATCTAGGTACTCTAGAGAGGTAATTCAGCATTCAGCCAAAATGTTGGTGAATTCAGTCATATTAGTCACATTTGAAGCAGAGTTTTGATTCAGTGATATGAGGTGATGGTAAAACATAATTCTATGTTCACTTTCATTTATATACCATGTTTGTTTTGTCTCTTACTCTTAGCACTAGAGGAAGGAAAAAAAAGTTCATTTGAAGAAGTCAAGAGTGTTTGCTACTTCAAGATGAAGAGAACAAAAGGTATGGAAGAGAAATTTGAAAATGTTGACATCATCATTAGATGGAAGAAAAATGTAGAAGAAGAAAGTCCAACATTTCCAAAGGGAAAGTAATACTTCCTTTTCTCTCATATTTTCCATATACTTTTCCTATTTTATCCTCTACACCCAAAGACAAGTCTACGAGAACATCTTGTGTGAAGATAGTCTAAAGAAGAAATAGTTTCTTGTTTTGAATGATACTTGGTCATGTTTTAGTAGATTTTGACAAAGAATTGCATTGAGAGAAAGAAAGGAAGCTTATATGTTTTAACTCATATGTATATGAGTTATGTATAAGTTGAAGATTTTGAGCAAGTAGCTATATGTTCCCTCAAAGAATTCTTGGAGTGTCAATTCAGAGCTACTTGACAAGTTGCAGAGACTCTTCTTGACCTCACTCTCGAGGTAAAAGAGTTTTTATGGCAGATGTTGGAGACTTGGGTTGAGGTTTTGTGTTTGTAAAGGTACCCTCATATTCTGTATATTTTCAGTATTTTCAGAAAATTTCAGAAATTTCAGTATTTTGAGAAAATTCAGAAAATTCAGAAAATTCAGAAAATTCAGGAAATTCAGGAAAATTCAGATTTTTATTGTACTAGTCAGTTGGAGAATCTACTTTCTATGATTGTCTAGACTTTTGAATACATGTTTGTATTCAAAAAGGTGTTCCATCAGATCCTATCACTTGATTGAGAAGTGGAGTTGGCCAAAAGAAAGTCAAGCAAGTACTTTCACATTTCACCCGGGTAGAATATGAAGATATGAAGTATCAACTTGTAACTTTTGGAGTTCTCAAGGTGAGAGTTTGTCCACTTATGTTTCAAGTAAGAGTTGCAGATTCTTGGGAAGGATTTGTTTGAAGAAAGTTTTAGAACTTTATGTGAGAAGCATGGACACTTAGAGACATTCAGGTAGCAAATCAAACATTCAGTTATGAAGGTTTGATGAGAGTAGATTCTACACAGGTATTTTGTTGGAGAGATCTTGATAAGATCTACATAGATCTTGAAGATCTTGAGTATTTATGAGTCTGTTGTCTATCCTTTGTTTAAAAAATTCTTAGCATTGGAGGAAGTAAGTCAAAGGTTTAGATTCTATCAGTTTGTGTTGCAGAGAAATAGAAGAAGATACTTGTTATGTTGCAAAAGATTATGGATCCTAAAATGCTTTCTGAAAGGTTCTATTGGATCTTCTAACCTTGTCTAGATTATGGGAAGCTGAGGAATGGCAGTGAAAGCTATTGGCATATGCACTGCTAATAAAAAGGGTTCAAAGATTTTGTTTCAGATACAGGTATTGATTACTGAAGATCAGATTTATTGAAAGAAGGAAGACGTTCCAGATTTCATAAAGTCTGATATAATTTGAAGAATTCTGGATACTAGTGTTAAATCATACAAGGGGGTGATGAAACATGAAGACTTATTTTCAGCCATATGTGAAAGAATGCAAAGCCATACCTGTATATATTCCTATAGGTTATATCAGGTATTCCTATTTCACGTATTCCTATATTTCCTTTGTCAGTTTCTCTTTATATTTCAGCTTTGAAAGAAGAAGGAAGAAGGAGAATGTCTCGAGAAAGTTCCTGTTAGGTGTTCCTGTTCAGGAGAAGGTTCCAGAATTCTATTGAAGAGAAACTTGATATTTCAGAGAGGTATGTTTCAGACGTGCGCACATTTATGTTTATACCAGATTCTGAAGGAACGAGGTATGAAGGACTTACAATTAGAACAAGGATGATGACAAGATGACATCATAGATATGAAATTTTGAGACTCATGAGTTGAATTGAGTTTAGTTGAGTTGAGTTGGGTACAGTCAGAGATGAACCAGCTAGTTTTCATAATACACTAATTTGTGAGTTGTTAGTCACTGGTTCCAAGATTCAGTTCTTGATTTTGTTTAGTGTATTTACATGACACAACAGAAGTATATTGAGAAACCTTTTGTAAGGTAAATGCAAATATGTGGATTTTAGTGTATGTTTACATGTTTGAGAAGACAGGAGATAGCAGGTTCAGAATCATTTCATGCTATATATGTTGTCAAGTAGTGATTGCTTGATGTGTACACTATTGGATATTAGTTTGCATATTTTCTCAGGTATTATGGTTCATATTCAACAATTCAGTTTTGAAGAAGACTTTTGAAGAAAAGGTTTGAAAGGTCAATTCGGGAGTAGAAGTTTGAAGCTTATGACAGTTTGCAGATAAATGAAGTTTCTTATCCACTTCAGCTTGGACCATTGTGACATTGAAGGAGGGATTGTTGGAAACAATGTCCAAAGGCTGAGTTTTCCAGCCATAAAATTTGTTCAAAAAGAGTTTTCTCAAAAAAAAGGTGGCGCCTTGGTTAGGGGAGTGTGCTCTCATACGTAAGATCCGGGTTCAAATCCCGTTGGAGACAGCTGTATATTTACAAGAAGATGCTTCTTATGTTCATAGAAAGCATGAAGGGTGGCGGCGTTTTTGCGACGGAAGTTTATGTTAGCTTTTCCGAATTTTGGCAGGCGTACGTTCATTGGTTTACGATCACAAGACTTTTGTTTTATTGCTTTTAGAAGTGCTTTTCAATAGGAGCACAATACTATAAAAGAAAGGCTCTGGGTCACTTTTAGATCATCCTTGCACCAATTCAACGCCAGGTTTTTGGTACCTCGGTAGAGATAGTGCTCTAGCACACATGGGGAAGCCATGGTGCACTCTAGGAGAAGGTTGAGGAGAAGCTATGGAGTTCTTCTTGGACAAGAGTGTGCTCACACTCTTGCTTATGGAGAGGATATACCCATCAGCAGCTTGGTGGTGTGGATGAGCCATCTACATAATGTATTTGAAGATTGTCTTCTACATGAAGATTTTGATGTACTTCAAAGACATTGGATGGAGGTGAACATAAGATTTGCATCTTCTGTTAAGAATTCAGGTACATATTCTCTTTATGCACACAGGTACTACTTGGAGTTTATGGAGGCATCCATATCAGGAGGAGTCCTATTCGGCATATCTAAAGGAGAATCAGTACATGCATGCTACATGCATATTTGGATGAGATGTTAGATAAGGTGGTTCACGTGAGTATGAGGATTTCTGTCAGCAACATGTTAGCATTCTATGCCAATTCTGTGAGTATGTGATCTTTCACACACACATCTGATTTAGGGTCTTCCATAGCCTAAATTCAGATTAGGGTTTGCTGATTATCAATTTTATACTGATCTTTCCTCTCTCTGTCACTCATATTCACTCTTCTACAACCTATCGGGTCATACATCTCATACATATTCAGATTTTTGTCCCTATATCTGAATATTCTTGTAAATTCTGTACATATACTCTTCCATCTATTTCTGTTCACATAGAGTGGTTGAGATTTTGACTCCCACATTGTAAATTGACATTTGTATATATGATAGTGTGAGTAAGCAGTGGCTTACGTAACACTTTACACATGTTGTATAATCTTTTTTTATCTTTGTCTCATCATTTGTATGATTAAGTGTGGTATGTTCATGTTTTGTCAATATTGGAAGATTGCTTAAATTTATGTTGTAGATCCTGAACCTATGGAACTTGGACATGTGGTATTAGTAATGGGCCTACTAAATTTCCAACAACGTGCCCCACTTCCATGTGCCAACTCCAAGACATTTGCAGTCTCATGAGGCATAAGATACCTTCTATAAATATGATGTGGCCCAACTTTGTAAAGCATTTCGTTAATGACAATTAAATTTTTACTCTTGATTAAGACTCTTTGCCTTTGCAAGGGAGTAGAATCCATGGGGAGCTGGCCACTTAGTGAGAAGTGGTAGACATCATCATACCAAGGAGGAGCAGCATTTACCTTGTAGACTGAGCTATCTAGAAAATCATCATCTATGCATTTTGGTGTTTACGGTAGGTGTCTAACTTGGGAGAGATGATATGCAATGACATGCTTCCTCCCACTTTGTTGCACAACATTAAAGTCAAACTTATGGAAAAGAAGTGGCTATCTCCTGACTCTTCTTGCCACCCGAAGCTTGTTAAGCAAATATTTCAATGCTTGATGATTAGTAATAATAGTAAATGTTATGTCCAAAAGATAGTGCCTAAATTTTTTCAAGGAAAAAACTATGGCTACGACCTGCGTCTCCATTGTTTTATAGTTCTTTTTGGCCTTGGAAAGTAGTCTTGTGCAGCTTTAGGATGGAAAGAACCTTATCTAGGTCAAGAGCTATGCCTTGGGCGAAGACCACATGGCCAAGGAGGGTGTGGCACTTGTGTTACTAGGAAGTCACATTTGTTGGGGTTGAGATTGAGGCCAGTCTCCCTACAATGCCAAAAGCTTGCTCTAATTATTTTAAGTGGTCGGGGACATTCTCCATTGGTATGATGGCTGTGGCTCTTGAAAAAGCTTAGAAGTCATCCATGAAGATACATAAGAATTTCATAAGGAGATTACCAAATATGAGGTAGACACTCCTATTAAAAGTAGCCAGCACATTGTGGAGTCCAAAAGCCATTTGGTTTAGACATACGACCCCAAGCCATTATGAACTCCATCTTAAGCTAGTCTTCCGAGTGTAATTAATTATAGCTGAAAACCATCCATGAAGATATACAAGGTATGGCTAGCTACATCCTCTATGGCTTGTTAAAAGAAAAAGAGGTGGGTAATGCTTTTAGTATATTTACCTTGTTGAGAACTTCCAAGTCCACATAGGCTCTTATCTTGTTGGACACCTTCTTGGGTAGGATGACCATAGATGACAACCATTCCGAGTGCTCCACAGGTACAATTATTCTTTCTTCTTCCATCTTTTGTATTTCCTTCTTTACCACTTTTGTGTACTTTGGGTTGATTTGTAGATTTTACCACCAATGGGTGGAGGAACTTTGTTGGAAGTGCCTATATTCATTGGAGCAAAAACACATAATGTGTCTTGATGGGCGATTTGGGTGAGGTCTTCCTCTTGGTTTCCCTTGAGTAGAAGCTTGGTTTGCATAGATGGGAATGGATGGACACATAGGCGGTGGTTGTCCCAAGAGACAGGAATGGGCTTGTCCAACCCACTGCACATTGGGAGGTTTACCTTGCATAAGGTCAGGAACTTCTATGCCTTTTAGAAAAAAAACCAGTCTTTCATTTCGTGTCCTCCCTTTTTGCAAAAGTTGCGTGTAATTAGTCTAGGAAACTCGTGTAGTATACCCTTGACTAACACAGAGTGAGCATCACAAACTTGATCGTGCCTCTTTTAAGGCCTTGAGCTCTTCGAGCTCTTGCCTTATTTGATCCAAATTATCGGATTCTTACCTATGGTAACCTTTTTTTTCTGCTAGAGCCTTTTGTAGTTTGAGAGCCTCTAGCTCTCTCTGCAATTCCGAGATAGAATGCTCATTTTAAGAAGTAATAATTCCTTGATATGTTCTCCTCTATGGGTGTAAAAGTAACACAATTTCAAATTTATTGTTGCCCTTGTCCCCTGACGTTTAGCAGGATGCAGAGAATCGGTATATTTCGATCCAAAACATGCAGAAGACTCCCTCTTGTCACATCTTGACCCCTGTTGACATTTTTAATTGGAAAGAGACAACATTCATAAATGTACTTTATCAAGTGATTTAGTATGTTCATTTTCTGTAAAATATATTTACGATATGGCAGGAAAAAAAATGCTCATGAATTACCCTAAGATGGTGAGCAAACGAGACGAGGTCCGACCTTTAATTTACATAAGGTCTTCAGGCTGGCAAAATAGGGGCCAAGGGACATTTAATTTACATTTATCAGATATAGTTGCTTTCTTTGCACACAATCACAACAGTTTTGATAGTCGACAGACCTGAGATGATGAATCTTGAAGTGGTAATTTAGGTTAATTTTCATATTAATCAATCAATTTTCCAGCGTCAATTGATAAAGCTAAATAAAAACCTTGATCGAGTCTTCTCCTTCTTGAAATAGGTCATCATCTTTAACACATGCTATATCTATATATGGCGTGAGTAGAACCACGTTCTGCTCTTCTCTCAATCGTTGTTGTAGAATCTCTTCAATTTCTCGTTCTGTGTCACGAACAGATTTAATTGCCTCACGCTCAGCTGTGACAAGGGAATGAAATTCATCCAGTCTATCGAACTGCGTTTGTTCTGGAGTAAAGGGATCTATCTGATACATATCGAAAATGCTTGGGTCAGCTCGTTATTCATGTAAACCCAAGAATGAGACAATAAAGAGAAACATTGAACAGACGCATTAAGTTATTGGTGCAAATATTCGACTTATATATGTGCCATTATAAAATTTAGATATCAGCAAAAATGGAAAATATATGTAAATCTGGACACCGTAAAATCCAACTCTGCATGCAAAAGGACATTAAATCGAAATTTCAACGGAAACAAATAATATGTTATGAATTTAACGAGTGAATCTAACGTAGAATCTCCAATGATTTCCGTTCTTGGTACTTCTGGATGCTCAATTGCCTAAGCTACAACCTGAGATCACATGCAGTGACATTTCTTGCAACGAGTTCAAATTTATTGATTCTTTATGGCATGCATGATTCTCACTGCGAAAATCTGAAGATATTTTCTCCTCAATCACTTGGCACAGTGCATAATCATCTGAATCAAATGGATTGTTCTGGAGCTCAATCCTTGGACAATTTCGGGGGCATTGCAAAACTTATCCGTGCTTATTGGTGTAGAATGTGGGTCCTATGTGTTAGTTGGAGTATATTCCAAATGAGACACAAAATAACACGCTTAGAATTCAGACAGAAGATAACTTACATGAAACAAATCCAGCAATGCAGTCAAATTTTGAGAGGATTCATCAATGCAGCTTTTAGCAAGGGCAGTAACTTACGTGAAGCAAAGTCAGAGATCCGTCCTTGTTGTACATATGGGAGTTGGATGTTATATGCCTATTCATATGGTGGTATTCAACCTTTATTTGATTGACACTTAACTTAAAAACATGCTTCGCCACATTATCTTTTGGTCTGGCATCGTTTCTTAGTTCATACCTGTGGTTTCAGGAAATGCTTTGGTAAGTACTTGAAAATAACAATCACGTAAAAGGTATAGGAAAAGGATGATATATGCATATACGAGGCACATAATATTTACTTTTGTGTAATCTTTACAATGGGAAGAAGCTTTTCAGCAACAGGTCTTCTTTTTGGAGCAGGCAAAAGCTTTTTCTCAGTTGTCTTCTCAGATGTTGGAGTAGAAGTCTTCCTCCTATGACTTGAACTGGTGACATGAATATACAATCAGAATCAGGTTGTGAGTGCTTGAAATTGAAGTAGAATACTCCGTAATTTACCTTGATTGCCATCTAGACATCATTCTTGATCGTGACCTTGCCTTCTGACTATCCACAGATATTCTGCCACCATGACTTATAGGTCGGCTACTCAGTCTCACACTTCCTGGGCGGGAAGCACTTCCTTTGACTGACATCTCTCCACGTGTTTCATTGACACTCTCTAAATGCCTGTCACTCAAGGGCTTTGGACTAAACTCATCTTGAGGAGGTGTTAAAGGTGGTCCATAACATACACATCTATATACTAGACAAGCTTCGTGGTTTTTAAAGTTTTCGGTTATCCTTTTACCTAATATCTGTGGACAAAATAGAAAAGAGTATAAGACGGATTCAATAATTTGGAAGAGTTTCACATTACTCAAAAAATTTAGAAAGGATAGATTCAGAAAGAAGAAATTTTGGTATTATATATCAAATTAAGCCGCTGTGGTATCTGTGGCTGGAGTTAGGACTTACTAAATCTTGGCATGGAGTTATATTGAATGATCAAAGTGGAAAGATATACGTATAAAAAAAGTAATAAGTAAAAATATTACCAGCTTTATCATGAAATGAGAAGATTAATATACATTATTTCCATTTCTCAACTAAGACAGATTTTCAAGAATTGAATAGAAAGTAACGATTTGTATGAATGCAAGAGAATTAGGGTGTCTTCAGTAGATTCTAGCACAATTACTTCATCACGCATAATGAGTCCATCAGTCCTTGAGCTAGAATAAAACAAGAACTTTCGGCTGTTTCCATCAATGATTTCCATTTCTTTCAAGCCAAAGCTTGCACCAGGAGTAAAGAAATCATGAACCTGATATCATGAATGCAAATTTCAAATATTACCAACCTTGAAAGCCAATTCATAGAGAAAATATTTTAGCCTCTAGTCTTTGCATCATACAATATTATATGATTTTGAAGGAATCTAATCACTGAAGGAGGTGATATGAGTGATGACCTTGTTTGCATCTGGAATAAAGATGCGCTTGCGCAGGCAATCCTTTCTGCGTTGGAAGTAGTCATGGATCTCGAAAACACTTGTTCTTTCATCATCATGATAAAGGATCATTCGTTCTATTAATCCATCCCACCGAACAAAATCCCCATAGAAAGAATATAATTCATGTGTACATCGATAATAATGTGTTTTTTTAACTCCCTGTGGGCACCTGTGGAACGGACAGTTATGTCGTGAAGTGATTGGCGATTATTTACTCGATATGCTTAAAGATTTCTTAAATCGACATTCAGAAAAGGAACCTTCACTCATCAAAATTTCAAGAAATCAATACTCGTTACAGGATTTTCAGGGATCTGTGGTGTAGTAATGAACACTTTGGACTCTGGACTGTCAGGTCCAGGGTTCACAACCCGGGCTGCTGCCTAATGTAAAGCCCCTAGAAAGTAGGGGATAAGGTGGGTCTCCATGGTGCATGAGTTGTTCATTTCAAATTGAAGCTAAATGGAAGAGTAGGTTGACGACCAAACTTCCATAAAAAAGGTATTCATTAGAGGATTCTCGCCCTTTATGCATAAATCAATCTGATATATACATGGTGAAAAAGTGTGATTCAAGGGATTGTGATTTGCTTTAGGATTTAACATTGAAAGAATGTATCACTAGGAAGTTAGAGTGATGTGGAATTTCACCTTGTAATATAAGCATCAATTGAGATGTTCAGCACAGGAACCCATGAAGCTGGAAGAAGCCAGTGATAGGGCTTTACAAAACCATTTTTTATTGGGTCCTCACACACAGTCTTTTCAACAGTTTCCTTCGAGATATTTAATGGTCCTGCAGGCTTCACATTTGGTTTTGATGCCAGTAAAGGGGAATTGTTCTCTGTACTTACTGTGGCTGAAGCTCCAGGTAAAGTCGCAACTTCAAGTTTTGCATCAGTATTGATAGGGAACCCTGGTGTGACAGATGTATGAATATCTTTCCTTTTGTTTGGATTTAAGATATTTGGTGATGCTTTTATGTTCACCGGAGTTGGCTCTTGAATGTCTCCAGCACTCAAATATGTATCTAAAACTCTCTCCCACTTAGAGATATCTTTCAAATCCCAAGACATGTTTTTTATTCCCAGTCGATGCTCGTTGGGCTGCATGTTGATGAATATATTGTGCTGGTTCCATATATATTCAACTCCTTGATATGGGGATTCATGAAGGGAATACTTCTTACCAGTGCTAGGCTCAAGAAAAAAATAATGAGACAAATCCCTTTTATTGGGTGTGAGTAGCACCCAGCAGTGAAGCCTTTTTGTATCCAAAATATCATGGTTCCTAGAGTCTTCATTGGTATCATTCATGTGGTTCATGGTAGAGATAAAATCTTGGCCACGATTAGTGACAGGATTTTGTGATTCTTCTGCCTCTAACGTCTCCTTGGAAAGCAGCTTAGTGGATGGTCTTTCATGACAATAGAGAAACAAGTTGTCTTCCTCTTCATTCTCACCCATTCGCAAATCATGATCGAATGTAGTTTCAAAGCTTCGGATAAAATTAATAGCATCTACGTCCCTTTGGTGCTTTTGTAAATTAAGGTACTCTGCATTTAGATCTGGTAATGCTTCATAAATGTAATTAGTGTTTTTGACCTGCGCGGACATATATGATCAATCCATGAGATATGTTCATTGATGTATGAAAAGTCAGCGCCCCAGACGATGTTGCCTAACCTTCGATAACTTTTTAGATGGAGAATAGTGGTCTTTCTCTTGGAATGCTTCCTCTGCCTCCTTATCCTTGAGAGCAAGGTATGGACATGCGATTGCTTCCTGCAATGATTTATATAAAAATATATATAATTACGTCCATTCCCTGGTCCCAAGATTATATATGTGATCTTGTTGAAGAAGATGCATTTATTTCACATAAAAATATCACATATAAAGCTTTTTAAATCATAGAGACTTTAAAAAATCATAGCTTTAATTGGAAAAAAAAAAAGTACTCAAGCTGACATGCATAGAACCTGATTGCTGCAAGTTTTATGCACTGAGTGCTTTTATTACACATCCTCATGCAAGTATAATTTTCATCAACCCACTCTTCAAAAAAACTAGAATAGAATGTGGTTTATTTCATCTTCATGGTTTCTGTTTAGCCCTAGAGGTTTTCTTGAATATTTAAAAGTTCGTTAGGACCTGGAGATGATAGATTCTTAGGATATGGTCTGGATACCATTTCTTTTCAAGTGTGTGGTGTGGCCTAATGAGCGGCATTTTTAACTCTTTCAAAGCTTATGTGATATTCTCTTATGATATGAATTAGACCATTTTTTCTGGCTAGCTAAATGGCATGACCTGTTGAGCCACAATGTTGGTCAGTATGGGAGCTTGTATGGGTCACGAATATTTAGGATAAAGTCCATTTATAACTATATATCTCTACATGTTACATTACATGACATGTGGATCCATACAAAGTATCTATTTGCACCAGCGCATGCTAAAATGTACTTAGTGACATTGATCTTGGTCTTTAGAGAGTTTGGGGGAATCGCTCTTAGTGAGAGTATTTTAAGATAATGCAAGCACGCCTTTTCTATCTGCCTCTGAAATGCCTTTTGGGACTAGTAGATGACACATTCTTTAGTGTGTGTTGTGTTTTTCTCATAGAAATATATTTTGACAGATTTTGAGAGGTTTTCTTTGTAACATTCTGGCATGGAGAACAAATAGTGTGGCACATTCTTCTTAAAGATTCTCTAAGCTTGAAACTTTAATTTTCAGGACATAATTATACCAATATACCACTATTTTTCAAAATGCATGAAAATTCCTCAATCGATTGAATTCAATTAATTGAAGCTTTCTACATGAACCAAAAAATAAACACAATAATTATTTCATGCTATAGAAAATAACTATCTGTTGGCTTCAAAAATATAAAATATATCCTCCTACATTTTGAACTCTAAATTGCCATGGGTAAATTGGAGAAATAATGACTTTTCTTTGTATCATTTATTTTATAGTGATGTCACTTTCCTTTTTCTTATATAAGATTATGTTAGTTTGTTTCTCGATGAGCTTCATTGATTATGATTTGAAATTCGTTTATTTATTTTTAAAGCATACATAAAATAAAGATGGTTTTTATAAATTTTTATACCAGTACAAAATAAATATTTTTATTCCAATAAACCACTATTTTGAAAAACGTTTTAAAAAATTTCTTTCTATTTGTAACGAACCCAAAAAAAAAAACATAGTAATTCTTTCATGTTATAGAAGAAAACCATTATTTGGTTTCAAAAACATAAAATATATTCTTTAAAGTTTGAACTCTAGATTGTTTCATAAAGAAACAAAATAACCATGCATAAATTAGGAAAAGGAAGGATCTTATTTTGTACTTCTCATTTAAAGGCATCCCACTCTCTGATTTAAGAAAAGGAAAGTAAAATTATGCTACGTAATTGTTCATGAAAATTATTTATTATAATTTGGAGTTGATTTATTATTAAAACTGACCTAAAAATGTAGCCGTTTCAACATCTGAAGTAGAAGTGTATAAATAATTATGGAAAAGTTTTTGAGTTAATGTCAATGGGATCAAATTAGATATTTTGTCAGGTAGATTGCTCATAAATATTAGAATTCAAAAATCCTTGAAAGATCATTTTTCAAATTTAATGCTTTCGGTAGTTAGTACTCTTGTTGACCTACACATTTCATAAACCTTCTTATGTTTTACACATGGTTTCTTCTATGTCAAACATTCATAGACTTATCAATATTGATGCATATAAGTAATATTGATTTATCTTGATACATGGCATGTCATAATCAAATACTTGATAAATGACATGATGTTTTGCATTTTGCAACATTTTGACACCACTTATTACTCACATGTGGTCTTGTTTCAACTTGCACATGGGATGAATTAGCAAACTAAAAAAAATGTAGTAGTAGACATAATAAGGGGTTCATCAAATACAAGCTAGAGCTTGTTTGATTAAGTTCTTTTTTTGGGGAGAAAAATTTAAATAACATGATCCTTGTGTGATTCAAAAGTATATGACTTTCTTGGGATATACAAAATTATAATAATATCAGGAGTCTACTAAGGTTAGCTTGTTTCAATAATGTAAAAAGAAAGAGAGCTTAAAGATAAAGTTTGTGGTGGATAAAAAATGTATAAGGCATAATGGAAAAATTACAAAGTACTATATATATGCAAAGGGTATGGGGGAAAAATATACCACTATGCTAGTTGAGAAGTGTTTGATCTCTATAATGCTATTTAAAGAAGATGATGATACATAGGCAATCAATTTTAACCATGTAACAAATGGAGAATAATAAAACTGTTCTTCATATAAAGTTCCAATAAAGTGAAAAAATAATATACAAAAGAAGATACCAAGATAATAAATTAATAAACTCTTCACAAAATTGATGGTTGGTTTAGTAAATTAACCCTTTGTATGAATTCATGATAGATTTACCAAAGCTCCATTGTTCATGACAAAAACATGCTAATAGAAGCTATCATGATAATAAACGAGTAGAATATCTATAATGTTTATAGTTATAGAAGAGCATTTCTTGCATCGAAATTATCATAATAATATCCACTAAAATTGTAAAATAATCCATTCTCATACATACAAAATTATATTCGATTTGTTAGTATATTTTGGTAGTGATATGTGTGAACACACTTAGGATTTTTGGGGTACTTTTTTTTTTCTTTATTGTTACCGTTAGTGTCCATACGAAAGACCAAATGGTCTCCAGGCATTTTTGTATATGTTCATTAATAAAACATATAGTGGCATGGTCAGCCACATACTGTAAGTTCCACTGCATTTGTAACACCCAAGAAATTTGTGTTCGTGCTCTTTGTGTATTGTGTGTTTTCTGCGTATTCTACACCCTCTGTGCGGAGTATTGTGAGGGGCATTTGGAGATGCAAAAGCTTTTTTGCTTTTGTGCGAGTCAAGCAAGCGCTCGATCACCCAAGGCTTTCTCCAAGGCTTACGACGGAGGCCGCCACCAAGGCACAAACTTTGGCATACCTTGTCATCTATGCTCTTGAGTAGCTCAAGAAGCTCTATAACTGATCACTCTACGTTTGAATTTAATAGAGACCACATTTTCTCAAAAACATGTGTATGGATATGATGCATGGATCCATGTGTGGATGAAGAAAGAGCTTTAGTTCTTTTATGTTTGATCAACGAAAATTATTGTCATCATTCTGCACTGGTGATCTTTGTTTGGCCAAGCTACACAGTATTGATGCAATATTTGAGCTTTACTATGATTGTGAGAAGTAAATTGTCACAAGAAATGGGAGCTGAATGGGCGAGGTATCTAGGTGCTTTGAACATTTTCTGAAAATCACTATAAAAGATACTCTGATATTTTAAATAAACAGGTTGCTACTTTAAAGGAGGGGTGGACAAGAATGTGGTTCACAGCTTTCCACAAGGACCTCATTGTCTAACCTGAAATATCCCATTTTGCTAATGCTCTACACAGTTTTATCCCTATACCATTGAGCTTTGCTATGTTTTTACGTACATATACATGAGGATCTTGAGACCTTCACACTTAATCACTCCGTGTTCTCCATTTACTGTTTATCTTCTGTATGTTCTATTTTACTTCTGTTCTCAGTTTTATCTTGAGAAACCTCTATGTTTGAGTAGGGTTTAGTAGTGTGTATTAATAAGAAAGACAGTTGTCCATTTATCTATCCTAACCTCTAGGCTAAGCATGCATGCGGAGCATGGATTGCACACATGTTTACACATTTCAGCCGAGTTTTGTGTATAATTTCTGCCCTTGCTTTCAGCAAACATCTATATTTTGCTAAATCGATTTCTGTATGACTGGAATTTTCCTTATTACGCCCTATTGTTGATGGA
Source organism: Ceratopteris richardii (assembly GCA_020310875.1). Taxonomy (NCBI): domain Eukaryota; kingdom Viridiplantae; phylum Streptophyta; class Polypodiopsida; order Polypodiales; family Pteridaceae; genus Ceratopteris; species Ceratopteris richardii. Next base: position 141,838,686 of record CM035416.1, read on the forward strand.
TCAAATTGCTCTGAAATAAACCCCACTCGCTGTAGAATAGTAAGCTCCTGAAGTTCCTCTATAAGATATCACCTGGGAAAGTAAGTGTGGATTCAGACCAGGTGGCAGTAGCAGCAAGTTTACATTACATTCCACATTGCTAATCTTAATTGATAACTACAAACAAAGAAATGTTCCAGACATACTGATTTTTTTTATGACTTTCCCCCTCGGAACAAAATGAAGCAGTGTGGAACTTATGAGATCAATGGCCACGGTGATTGTCTTTCAAAGTCGAATGACTACAGTAAATTTTCGTTTCAGTTCACTTCTGTGCTCTGTGAATTGAAAGGCCAGAGGAAATAATGTGAAATAAAAACAGGAATGTGTACTGACAGGACAGTGTGAAATCAGCCTAAAATGTGAGCTTTGGATCTTGGTAGTAAAAGGTGGTGTACAGGAATAAAGACAGGAATGTGTACCACTAGGACAGTGAAATCTGCCTGAAATGTGAGCAGTGGATCTTGGTAATAAAAGGTGACGTCGACTGACTTTGGATTCAAGATGATACTATTCATGTATGTCCTTCCATGAATATGCATACATTCAGATCAGCGTACAATCCTGGAACTTTCTAAGATTAAAAGTGAGATTTGTCTGTGCTCTTGACTCACCTAAATGTCCAAAATCATTTCAAACAGTAATGTACCTGGTTGTTTGTTGTGATGGAAAGAGGAGCATATCCAACCACACAAAATGCTTCATAACCTGCACCTGTGAGAAAGGACACCAAAACCATAGCAAAGTCGAAGCAATCTGCTTTTTGCCACTAGTTCAGAAAACATACAAAGGAAAACTCTGATTAGCTGTTTTATAAATTGATAATAAATGTTGAAAACTACAAGTTACTGAAAACGGTGAAAACATTTGAACAGGACATTCGTTGAAGCATCAAAAAACTTAAAAAGTGGGAGGCAAAGAGATTCTTTGTTTATTCAAATTGCATGTACTGATTGGAGGCATGTACCTCAAAATCACTGACATTTGACAATCACAAGTATACCATCAAAAGGGTATGTGCTAAGTTCATTGCTGATGTAAACCTGTAGCTAGTTTTATTCTGTGTTGCAAGCAAACCAAAAAAGGCAAGCACAGAACTGCACGCAGAAGTCTTTGAATGTCTCTTCGAGGTCTTACTTCTGCGTATAGGCTTCTTGTTGTCCATTTTTGCAGATGAGGAATCACTTCAAGCCCCTTTTTATTCACCCTTAAATATTGACTGTTCTAGGATCTTTGTTCTATACTATGATAGCTGGGCGTTTCAATGAATATGTCAGAGACATGATGGATAATTTCCCACTCCCAGAGGTATTGTCTTTCCCTGGCTTACCAATGAAGTTTTATTCTTCCTTAAGGGTATGTCTATGAGGTGAGGTCATGTCTTATCCTTAAATATTGACTGTTCTAGGATCTTTGTTCTATACTATGGTAGCTGGGCGTTTCAATGAATATGTCAGAGACATGATGGATAATTTCCCACTGCCAGAGGTATTGTCTTTCCCTGGCTTACCAATGAAGTTTTATTCTTCCTTAAGGGTATGTCTATGAGGTGAGGTCATGTCTTATCCTCTATGTCTACACAGATCATAATGTTATAGGTACATGTTTTGTCTCTGCTATTGTAGCACTATGGATCTATTAGAAATATGTGGTCTCCCTTCCTCAGCCTCCAAGGTTGTGGTCACCCCAACCTTCCGGCTCAACTTGTGGTCTCTCGAGATTGGCACCCCATCTTGTGGTCGCCTTTGAAACCTGTGAAACATGAGTGATGGTTGCCCTTTGATAACCCAAGTGATTAGTCGTTTATATTGGTCATCCCACTCTCACCTTGTACCTTAAAGGTTGGTCCCCCAACGTGCAACTCCACTTGCTCCACTTCTAATGCTCACATGACAAGGTCTCTCTCCTATTACCACTTGCCCTCCCTCATCCTTGGGTCCCCTTGCTTTCAGGGACCCCCTCCCCCATAGGACGAGGGCAACCTCCAGGGAATGGCACCCACAAATCAATCATCATAATGTCAAGAACCCTAACGGTGCCAATTTGAAGACCCAAGTGGCAGCCAGGCAACCACACAGGAATTCCTTGGTCTCCCTCTCTCTAAAGGCACTTGCTCGCCAAAAATTGGGCGATCCACAACCTCTCCTCCACTAGCCTCCTTGAGATGGGTGACTCACAAGTTCTCATCCGCTCGCCTCATTCACTTGTGCGACCATCTCATGGAGGTCAGCTTGGGTGGTCAATTCCTCCACTTGCCGTCTTGGATTGGGCGACCCCAAAATTGTCTCTTGTCTCAAGTCTCCCTCTCTAGATGGGCTACTACCAAGATCAAACAAAAAGAATAACAACAATTGAAGTCACCTCCGAAGTCATACAATTGTCAGGGGCCAGTCAACAATGAGTAAGTCCGAAAGTAATTGCCTTGTCAGGGGTGGTGGCCATATTGAGCAACTTCCCTTTGCAAGTAGCTCCCTCGTGCAAGGCTTTCTGACATGCGATTCCATGGTATGCAACTGATGCCAATGGGTACTTTTCCCTCCTCCAAGGAATATCTGGGATTGTGGAGATCCACTCATATGGCGTTCTGTATCTATATAAAGAGTTGTTGGGCACACATCGAGACTATTTGATACTGGCTTGTACGACCCTGTGTGTGTATACTTCGGATTAGTGTAGCTATGTTTGTGTGTGTGACAAAGAGATTTTGTACTCCATTGTAGTACTTTACGTCTCTATTGTATCTCGATGATTGGGCACTTACCCAGTGTGTGGGCTAGCCTTGCTGTCTATTTTTGGAGTTTTGGGGTAGACTTTAGCTAAGTCTATATTGAATCATGGAGTTCTTGGAAAGTGTTGAGACTATGTTTCGGATGTCTAAGGTTGATTTTGTTAGAGCATATTGGCCTAAATTTGCTTAGTGTGCTCGACTATCCGATGTGTTTTATCATACTGTTATTTGTATATTGTGTTACCTCAAGCTACACATAGTCTCCGAGTGTATTGATAGTCATCAAACCTTTGGATTCTAATTCACTGTTTGGTTGCTAGCTACTTATGGAGCTCGTAGAGTCCTATTGGTAAAGAGTGACTCAGAAGGTAACCTCAAGGGTGGGCAAGTTGCAATAAGTTAGCTTGTGTTGTGACTATTCAGGTTCTGCATCTTGTTATGAGCTTAAGTATATTGTCTATCTTTTCGTGTGATGCAATTTATGCTTTGGTGAGTTGTGATATTCTTGTGAACTTCTTTTTGACTCTTTGTTCTACCTATACCCTCTCGAGTAGAAGGTGTTCTCGGAGGTGTATCTACTCCTCTTCCTAAGAACTAGTCCCAATTATCTCTTCTATAGTTTGGCACTCCTAGTGGGACACTTGCATGCTCTGTGCAAGGCATCACTGGAAGAAATAATTCATCTTCTTTTCTATTTTTCCAAACAATGCTTGTGCAAGTGCAAGACACTTGTAGAGGAATGTTAGAGGGTATACTTCCCTAAAGAGAACCACCCTTGAGAAGAAGGTGTCCTCGGAAGTTTATCAAGAACTCGTCTCGCTTATCTCTTCTTCAGTTTGGCATGCTCAGTGGGACACTTGCATGCTCTGTGCAAGGCAACATTTGGAATTAAGAATTCTTCTTCTTTTCTATTGTTCTTCGATTTTTCGAGCCTTACTAGGCTTCCATCTAGTATAGGGCAAGTGGATTCATGACCCATATCTGAGGAGCTAGTGAATCCCTTTATCTTCTTCAGAGCCCCATAAAGACTTACAATATGAAAAGTTAATCTCATCACCCTTCTCGACAACCAATCACTCCTATATGCTTAACTTTACCTATTGATTTTTCTCAAGAATTAGTTGAGATGCTTCCTTCTAAAAAGAGGACTAGGAGAGCACTAGAATCCACCTCTGACACTTCTAGGATAACCAATTACCAATGGAGGACCTTAGAAATCTATTGACAAGGTTAAACATTAAATTTCCTATGCCTTGTTAAGTTGGATGATGGGGAGCACACTTGAAATTCGTGAAATAAATGAAGAAATGGACCAAGCTGGACCGTGTCCACCCTATGCAGAGGGAACCCTCTCTGCACAAGGCTGATTACGATTCTTTACTCAGTCTACACAAATCTTGCAAAGGCCCTAAGTTTGAGATTGCAGCCACTGCCTCATACTTTGATCAACCCGATGCAGATTTGGCTTGTCAAGGGTCGTAGTATCCTTGACAACATTTTCACTTTTTGGGAGGCTTTTCCCCTCTGGGATGCAAGAAGAGCCTTTTGCACTTCTATTGTTGGACTTTCAGAAAGCCTACAGTCAGGTTGAATGGGCCTTTCTCAAGTACACTATGCTTTGTATGGGCTTTCTTCGTGGTTGGATCAGGGGTATTGCTTCCCTTTACTGTTCCGCCCATAGCCAAGTTCTTGTTGGGGAGGGGGGGGAGCTGTGGGGAGAGATTCAGTATTTCGGGATGTATTAAACATTGCTTTGCTTTGGCTCTAGCCTTGTTCCTTTTCTTTGCAGAGGGCATGATTTTTGGTTGCTTAGCACACTAGGTAATAGGGTTTCACACTTCTTGTTAGAGAGGAAACTTTGTTGGATGGTTAATTTGCGGATGACACTATTGTTTACTTACATGGCCATGAGGCCAATATCTCTAGATTCTAAGATGCATTGGAAAAGTTTTGTGATGCTTTGCGTGCCAAAATCAATTGGCACAAATCTTGTGGTTTCTAGATCGGAAGGGATGTTCTCACTAGGTGGATCCTTGGTGCCCAGTTTCAATGGATTCTCCCTGACACTGCAGTTTGTTACCTCGAATGCCATAATGGCTTACAACTTTCGGCTGAGAATCAAATCTTTCCTCTCCTCTTGACTATCGGGAGGAAATTGATGCATTGGAGCACTACTTGCTTGTCTTTGGTTAGGAGGGTCATTGTGGCTAACCAGGTACTTCTAGCCATGATGTGGTATATCACCTCCTGCTGGATTTTCCCGACTTCCTATATTAGTCAGATTCGACGGCTAATCAAGAATGTCTTATGGTCTTTAGGGGGGGATGGCAGCCGTGCTCAGGCTAAGGTTGCTCGATCAGTCATCACCCTTCCTACGGAGCATTGTGGCCTTGGGATTATCAACCCCGCTTGCCAGAGGAGAGCCTTGCTCGGCAAGTTTGTCATTCGGAGCTTCCTTCTTGGCCCAGAGCCTTGGAAGGATTTTCTCTGTCGGAAACTTGGCATGTTTACGCCTACCATTGATGGGCCATGGAAGCCTGAGATCTGATGGATCTTTGCTTAGATGCAGCGCATTGGGATCTCGAGGAGGATTGAGGATCTTTTTGCTTGCAATGCCTTGAGATCATGGGAGCAATCGCAACCTTCTCTTATTCATCTCTTTCCCTCCTGTATTGATGAGCTCTCTTCATCATCTCTCTCCTTCAACCTTTGACCTGAAATCTTTTTCTTTCTACGGAGAGAGGATTCATGATTGGCTCCCATCTTCATGTTTCCTTGGGGGAGTTTGCCAGGGGTCGTGGGCGTAGTGTTATCGATGCGCTTCATTTTCAAGGGGCTCAAGGAGGCACAATAGCAGGACCGATGTATTGGGATGCGTGGGGTGTCTCATATGATCAGGGATATCAAGGTCTCTATTTTGAGGGATCCGGGGACTAGACCGACTAGTCCTCCTCGTGGCTTGGACGAGCGGTTTTAGTGAGACCTTGGTTTTGATTGCGGCCCTCGGCTTTACTCAAGATGGGAATCTCTTCTTTGAGATTGGTAAGGATGATCGGATGATTAGCACATCTAAGGAGTCCCAGCTCATTGTGGACTGCACATTTCAATGCTTAGGATGGTTCTCACTCATGGTCGGGATTGGCATATTGATCCTGATCCTTAGGAGATTAAGACTCATCGAGATTGGTGCCTTCTGGTCTAGGAGGCCTGGCTGTTGTCCCACCTTCAGCAGGATCTTGGAGAGTGGAAGCAGCAAAATCCCTACTCCTCCCCGAGAAGCCCCACTATTCCCATCTTTTAGTATAATGCACCTATCCTTTCGGAAGTGCATTAGGGGTAGCTGGCAACCTCCTTAGACCATTCTTTTCTAGTGGTTGGTTGCTCACGGGGGCGCTGTGTTTGCTCTTAGTTGAGTTATGGGGGCCCACCTCCTCACTCCACGAGTTGTGGCTATCACATTGAGTCACAACAACACTATTTATGGGACTTTGAGCTGGCCCAACAGATCAGGAAGCAGATCTTGACGCTTATGACTTGGAGGGAGGGTCATCATATCATCTCTTCGGGCGTGGTTGCTTGGAGCTCCCATACTAGTCTGGCCCTCTGTTACGAGCACTTGGCCGATGGTACTATTTATCAATTCAGAATGGGCGGATTTCCACCACTCATGATTTCAACATTGCCACTTGCAGTAGCGATAACGACCTCTACTGCGAGCTGATTAGTAGCCTTGCCATGTGGTTTGTTTGGAGTGAGAGATGCCAGCGCATTTTTGAGTGGCGTATAATCCCTTTGACAAAGACTCTTCGGGACTTTTGGCTTCAGCTGATCCATACTCTTCGGGTCTAGGGAGATTCGGATGGCATGGCTCAGTGATGGCTAGCTTTTCTTCAGCTCTAGAAGAAAGGACCCTTATTTTTCTCTTCGGGTGATACCATTCGGTGAACTACATGCCACCTACGTGGCTTTTTTTTGCTCCCTCCATCCCTTCCCCGAGGAGCTAGGTCTCTCTTATCCTATGTTGGGTGGGTGTATGGGGTGATTTTCTCCCTTGTATTAGATCTTGTTTCTGATTCCTGGCTAGGTTTGTAGCCCTAAAGGCATTTTTGAAAGGATCTCTTTTGTCAGAAAAAAAAGCATGAAAAGTTCATGAAGGGATTCAAAAGAAGTAAGGGCAGGGCTTGTATCTGGCACTTCTTGGATTTGCCTCATCAGTTGAAGAGCTACATCCTTCTCTCAATGCTGATTGTATCTCATCTAAAGGCCTTTCAATTTTTCATTCCTTTTTCCTATGTCCTATTTGTTTCATACGTCGGTCAAATGGATGACTTCTGTCTCCAAGTGCAAAGCTACAGGAGCTGCAGGGCAAGCTAAATTGGCAGAGCTGTTGTAGGTTCATTAAAGCTAAGCTAAACTGCATGCATCCATAGTGCAAAATGTAATAGAGATTCTCAAAGTTTTGTTTCTCTAAGTGTTCATAATGACGATTGTGATATTGACTAGAAGAACAAAATGCATGTCATCTCTCTATAGAAGGGATCCTTTCATTCCTTCAATTAGATTGGACAAAGAAAAATATGTTCTTATTTCTTATTTTTACTTTCTTCAAGATATACAGGAAAAAGTCACAGAATTTGAAGCTACTTACACTGAGAACCGATACAGGTGATGGTAAGTATGATGGAAATGTCAAAGGATCTTCCAGTGGCTCATAAGTGAGGAAATCTGCTAAGAATGAAGCACAAGTCTCCCAGTGAAATAGCTCTGTAAAGTCTGCATGTGATGGACGGACTGTAGTGCATATACATTTCTCCACTCCACATTCATTCAGTGCTGCAAACATGAAGAGCCTTCTCTCTGGATGTATCTGATTGAACTGAAAAAAAAAATGCCAAATATCAGACATTAGCATGTTAGTATTATGCAATGTTAGTACATTAATATAGGAAAAGATGTTTAAACATCTTATAACAGATTAAGTTGCTTGCTTAGTGCCATGAAGATTGTGTCAATGAAAGTGAAATCAAAACTTTGAGCTTGAAATCTCCCAGATTCTTTCTGTTGTACTCAATTGCATCAAATGTGTTGACAAATTCATGTGCATTTAGAGATTCATGGAGCATGCTTGATTCATTATTTTCTAAACTACACCAAATTCCAAATCCAATTCCGTGTTAATTTTTGCATTGAACTGGAGATCCACTTTTTTTGCAGAATCCACATACTTTACTCAAGGAAATCTGGATATAAAACCTATGTTCTCCATGAAAATTGTGCTCCCTAAATCTTGTTATCGAAAGAAATCATTGAACCCTCTAATCTGTCATTAGAGATTCTGGATTCTTGTTAAAGATCAAAATGTCATCAAACAGCTCTTTATGTGGTTATTGATGGTCAAGACAGGAAGTGCTTCAGTTGTACATACAAACATAATTTTTTATTTTATTTTTCTGATATAGCAAAAGATGAAAGCAATGAATTATCTTAGTGTTCCATTCATCAACTTGTGAAGTTTGAAGATCATTTCCACAAGGACCTAAAGGTCAGCCCAATATTTCAGTGCCAATGTCCCTCCATTTAATGTCTCGTATCAGGATACTTTGTCTCCATTTATATTTGATTATATGTATGAATGGATTTTCTTTAGATTCTCACTTGTGTATGTTAGGATGTTTTCTATTCAATGCATTTTGTGTACAATTTTCCTTTGAGGAGATTTAATCCACATATGATGTTTGTGAGCAATGTCCTTTGCAAATTTCTGTATCAGGTTGGAAACTTGTAGAACTTTTAGTATGCTCTCGGAAAGCTCACTCTAATCCTTATGCAAATTGTCTCATTTTTGGGGCCATTTTTTGGGTTTATATGTGTGTCTCTTTTTTCTTTTGCATTCTCCAAGTGGTATCAAATTGTGCCTAATGATGTTGGGTCTACATTATAGTGAAAGTGCTTGTGGAAGTTTTCTTTTGGTGATGATGTACATTTTTCCATAAAAAGGAGCTTTTGGTAGTTACCATCTGTTTTTTCGATTATTTCATTATCTATCCAACTTCGTTTTCACTTCACCTTTCGTCCTTCTACCCTCTTTATGTAGCTATATATCCACTTGATGGTGGCTTTTAGAGTGATTGCATGTTTCAAGATGCTTGCCATGGTTTTGGTGGCAGTGTTTTGTTTGTTTTTAGTGTTTGTTAGGGAAGATTCACACCTTCGCTAGCCATAAGTCATGCTATGTAAGATTTCCTTTCCCTGAAGTCCATTTTTGTCCTTAAAAATAGTACTGTAAGGCTAGTGATGGAAAGGGACAAAAAGTGTGATATGTACTCCCCTTGAACCCCATGTACCTTGTGCAAATGGTCATCTTAACACAATGTTTCCTCGTATCCTTCCCTTTAAGAATCCTCTTTGGAGGGTATCCAAAAGTTGGAGGACCATATGTGACAATGCTCAACTTCTCCAATATGAAGTTATATTCAAAATTATCCCTTCACTTTACTAAGCACTCTTTACATAGATCACTTTCTATTCGTTTCTCTCAAGTACATAATACTCTTTCTAGTTCATGTGGAATGTATTGAACATAGATAGGATCTAAAGCCTCACTATCAGGAATGAGATTGAGTGTCACAATAGCTTTCTCTTTAGCATGCTCACATGAAAGACTCGATGGATCTAACTATCCTCTAGAATTTAGAGTTTGTGGGCCATTTTTCCTTTTCTTTTAAGTATGTGAATGGACCACAATACTTAGAACAAAGCTTTCGAAATGGTCTCATCTTATGGTTTTAGAAATAGATAGAATTTTAAGAGAGACTTGTTCTTCTACCTCAAAGTTGATCTATCTTCTTTGAGGATCTTCATAGACTCTAGCTCTATCGTTAGCTCTCCTAATATTATCCTTTGCAAATCTAAGCATATCATTATCTCTCCCAAGAATTCCTTGTAGTTTAGACCTTCTCATGTTGCAATGTTACTTGATAAGGATCTCATGCTTGTAACAGGTACATAAGCATGAATGGACTATATCCTTTGGAAGAGTGTTTGGCACTATTACATGTGCTAGAGTGCAAAATGATGTGCCTCTAACTTACCTTTCAACCAATATAAAGCCCTTTCCTAATCAGCATCTAGAATCCACCGTATACTCCTATTATTCATTTGATCATCATGAATAGGTAACCAACCACAGGATCCATAGATTTAGGACTTGGTTATTCCCTGAGCAAAGACCTTCTGATTCATCCAAGCATGTATATCTCTGGAATATAACATTCTCTCCCCCTTCTAGATATCATTGTCCTCAATGATATGGAAGGAACTACCAAATTCATGAGTCAGAACATGTGATCTGAACGAAGATAAGTTGAGTGTGTTGGCGTCCAAAATACTAGCCAATAGGAAATGAAGTAGACAACTAGTTTCTCTACTTCCTATTTATCATATACACTTATACCAATAACTTGTCGTCCTTGCGTTGATCATACTCTTGAAATCCCTCTAAGGCCCATTGAGTTCTAGTGTGCTCTCCTAACTACTCAGAATATCATCGAATCCTTATGCATAGACCTTGACAACTAACTTGTGATAGCTTATCACCTGTGGAGACCTTAAAATCTCTCCCTTGTCTCAATAGACATGCAAATTACTCAATGAGAGTAAAGAATATTGTTCGGTTCACTTCAACTATAAGCTACGTGTGGAGCTTCGACAAACTTGTTTAGTAAGTAACTCAACATAAAAGTGAGAAAATAATAGGAAAGATAAAGTACTAAGAAATTGACCAAGTAAATCTAAAATAGTTTGACTTATACAAAATAAACATAAAAAACCTAATAAGTGAGAGGTGTGTAAAATCATCTTACCCAAATCCTAGAGGGAAAAATGCTCAAAGAAAACCAAAAATGATCACAGCAATAGTTTCAAAACTAATAGGAATCTTTTTCAAATATTGTAGTAAACTATGAACTCAAGTAAATCTGCAGTATTTATTTATTGTGATGAATAGACCTTCAAGATATTCCCAACCATTTGGCCCAACTTTAACTCCATGAACAATGTTCACAGAATTTTCAAATTCGCCAAGACCAATCTGTCTAACAAATTTGCCACAAAGGAAATTCGGCACCAAGAAAAGCCTTCATACTCACTGCCCCGAGAACCTAAGAATTTGCCTTCATTAAAGATTTCCTCAATTTATGGAAACATCATCATTGATTAATTGGAGTTACCTCCATGTCAACTTGCCTCCATGACAAAATTCACCCTCGCTCTCAACAGAACCAAATTTGGCTCTTTGAAATTCACCCAATCCGACAAGAGTGAATTCTTCCTTCAAAAATTCAACCTCCTATCTAAATCAATCGTCCTATTTTTCGTCCCATCGGGCATAGCATTTGGTCCTTCTAACAAATTCGTCCTCCAAATCGATACATACAATTCGCTCGAACACATTCTTCCCCCCCAAAATTGTCCTTGCTTGGCCTAAATTCGTCCTCATAGTTGGTTGAAGTCGTTCATTTGCTAAATTCATCCCATAAAAAATTCTTCCCATTGAAAATTCATCCTAGTCATGTATTCGATCTAGAGATGAAGCTCTCCACAACCCACTCAACCCGAATTCGCCCCTACAGTTAAATTTTCCGAAACCGTAACATGACCAAGTTAAGTTCGTCTTTCTTTCACATTCGTCCCCAAATTCGTATTCATTATGATTAAATTGGTTTGCAGAACAGCTAAAGATGCTTGGGATACACTTATCACATTGTACCTGGCTAGGAATGAGGCTCATGTTGCTTACCTCCGAAACAGTTGGAGAGTGAGCACATGAATGAAGGTGATCCTATGGAGAGTTTTTTGACAAAGATCAAGGATTTGAAGGAACAGTTGATTTTTGCAGACGAAGTTCTTCCTGACAGTTCACTTCTGCATACTGTTTTGAATGGTCTTCTCGACTCATATCAGAGTTTTTCTTCTACTCTTCGTGTGATGATGAAAGGGAATCCAAATGCCTCAACATTTGAAGAGTTAGTTTCTGTTTTGTTGCAGAAAGGCAAACCTACGCAGAACCTGTCTATTATGCATGTTGCATATCAAGCTTTCCTGGCTAGTTAGAAGGGAAGAGGAAAATGGAGCTCTTCTACTAGTAAATAGAAATCTACAAATGCTGCACATTCGAAGAAGGAAGACAAAGATGAGAAGAAATCAAAAAAGAAAAAATTGTTTTGCAAATCCTGTAAAGCAAATGATCATGTCATTAAGAGCTGTCCAAAATTAACTGCTAAAGAGGCAAAGAAGAAAGAGGCGGGAATGGTTGTTGTAGAGGCCTCTAGACCGAAAACAGAGTCTCCTACTCTTGTGCAAGATAAAGAATGGGCATTTACTATTGTTTACAGTTTTGACCCATCTTCGCATGAGCAGTGCATGTCTGCAGTAGACTCAGATGTTTTGTCCTTTGATAGTGGGATGACCAAACATATTACCTCACATCGTCGCTTTTTCTCTTCACTCGAGCCTTCCCCTACAGGGAATACTGTTACATGCGGCAACAACTCCTCTTATCCTGTTATGCGAGTTGGAAAGATCATTTTGACTAATGCTGATGGTAGTTCTTTGACTTTGTCAGATGCTTTGTTTGTTCCAAGGATCAAGAAAAATCTGTTATCAGTGTTTGCATTAGTCAAGATTGGCTTGGTTGTGAAATTTGATGATGACAGATGTACAGTTCATGGTCTGTAAAATGGAGATGTCATTATTGCTTCTCGCATTTTATGTCGTAGGTAGTATAAGCTCATAGACAATGAAAGATATCTAAATGATTCGGCATGTGTAGTACATGATTCTCAGGCTATGTCAGATGCAAAGCTTTGACATACACGCTTTGGTCATATGAATTGCAGAAATCTAAAATGGTGTCCTCTTTGCCCAAACTTGAGGCATCTGGAAAACATGTTTGTGAAGGCTGTACTTTGGGCAAAATGCAGCGTTCCTCCTTTCCAAAAGATGGTTTAGTTCGGGCTACTTCGAAATTGCAGCTTGTACATAGTGATGTCTGTGGTCCTATGAAGACACATTCTTTTGGGAACTATGTTTACGTCGTGACTTTCATCGATGATTTTTCCAAGCATGCATGGGTATATCCATCGAAGGCAAAGTCCGAAGTGTTTATGTGCTTCAAACAGTTTTTGGTTTTGGCTGAAAATCTGTCAGCATGTAAAATGGGCACCGTCCGTTTTGATCGAGGGGGGGAATATATGTCTTTTGACTTTAATGCATTTCTGGCTAAACGTGGGATAAAACATCAGTGTATAGTGCCATTCCCACCTCAATAGAATGGAGTTTCTAAATGGAAGAACAAGTCACTCATGGAGATGGGGAGGTGTATGGTCAAGAGTCTAGCTTTACCAAATGTTTATGGCTTGAGGCTGTCATGTGTGCAGCATATGTACTTAATAGGTGTCCCACTAAAGCACTGCAGTCGCTACTCTCAAGCTTCAAAAGCTCAGTTCTAGGAGGCTCAGTGCTTAGCAAGAGGCTTGTGTGCTTCACGAGTACCTTGAGGTTGGATTCTCTTGTTAGATTCAAAAGTTGTCAACATCAAGAGTTTCCCTTAGTAACCAATGCTTCCTTCCCTTGTGATTGAACAGCCTATTTTGTACACCTCCATGCTTGATGCTAATAGAGTAATGCTTTTCTGACTCTTAATCTTGGATCTTATTTTGTCTCACTCTGTAATCTTCTTGTGGTTTCTAGAAAGCATACACATAGTACATACTACATTGAGAAAAAGAATGCACCTCGAGCACAAGAGAATAAGAATTTCCTCTACAAGTCCTCAATTTGGCATGCCTGGTGGTGTATTGCTTTGCATTTTCTCTCTAGTGTTCTTCGTTTTGTAGTTTGAAATCCTCCTATTTTCAAAATTAGTCTCTTTGAATTAGTCCAAATTTAGTGCAATTTTTTTCAACTAGATTTAATCTCAAAATTAGTCCAAATTTTTTGTCCATTTTTTTCGTCTAAGATTTTTAACCCAAGTCCAAATTTTTTCGTCCAAACTTTTCGTCCAGCTTTTTAGTCCAATTTTTTTCATCTAAGTTTTTAGTCTTTAGCCAAAGTAATGGTCCAACTTTTTAATCCAAATTTTTTAGTCTAAATTTTTAGTCCTACTTTAAGTTCTGTTTTGGTCAAGACTTTTTAATCCAATTTTTTGTCATATCTATGAGTTCATACAAAGTGATAGTCTACGACTCATACCGGATCTCATAAACGAGGATCTCTGAGTCGTATCAAAACACCCATCAAGAGGTACCACAAAAGGAGTCTTCACTATACTCCTCCTCAGGTACCTCCCAACCCTCTACCACTCCTGGCTGAGTTTTCACCTTCATTTTCATCTTCGGAGGAAGTACTTGCCCGCAACAACAGCAACAGAAGGATGGTGGATAAATTAGAAGCTCTTCTATCTAGAATTAACATATAGTTGCCAACTTTCAAAGAACCTTCCTACGAGGACCCAGATGACCATGTGCGATAATTTTTATCCTTGTGCAAGAGCACGGGGCTCAAGAATCAACAAGACTCCTTTCTTGCTCTCTTTCCTGTTACCTTGGAGAGCATTGCTGATAGGAGGTTTGGTCAATACGCTCGAGGACCTTCTGCAACATGGGAGGCCTTGCTCACAACTTTCACCAATACCTTCAAGCAAGGTAATTCCACGAAAAGAACTCTTGACCACTTAGAGAATCTTAAGCTTCTACCAAGAGAATCATTCCTTGAGCTAATGACTAGAGTAAAGTCTTTAGTAGCGAAACGCGCTCCTCAACTTGGAGATTTCTTAGTTAAGAAGTGGATGGAAAAAGCTCTTTCGACATCATCTCAACAAAAACTAAGGGAATTGTTAAGAGAAGATGCAAAAATACAAGATTTTGAAGCCCCTACAACTAGGATTGAAGAAGCACGCCAACATTTCGAAGAAAGGATTGAAGAGGCATGCCATCATTTCGAAGAAAGGGAGGCATGTCAAGAAACATCTATCTACCTCGGACTGGATGGCAAGCTTGCGGAGGGAATTGGAGGCTCCCAAACTACATAGGAACCTCCAAGAAGAGAAGAATTCATGAGAAGACACTATCGCACATCTCAGACAGGAGGTGGAGGAGCTAAAAGCTCAAAAAGAGGTGAAAGCTTTCATATAGTGTACGATATGTAATAAACCTAGTCATAATAATCAGCACTATTCGGAGAAGATCACATGCCGATTCTATGTAAAACCTGGCTATGAGCGAAGAGATTTCTACTTCCTCAAAGGGATTCAAACAACCTGTATTGAGGTCCCTCCAACACACCTTAACCAAAATATACAAGGACATCAACAAAAAGTGATGTATACTTCTCTTGAGTTCAACAACAATGGTTCTTAGTTCAACAACAATGGTGAGTTCAATAACCAGAGAAAACCAATTAATAACAAGAAGCCCATCATGTGTTAAAGGTGTGGAGAATACGGGCATGCCCTCTCCCAAAAGGATCATCTCCATGCAAGCTCTTCTAGATGTCACATATCACTACTCGAAGGACTTTCCAAATTGCAACCAAGTACGAGCTAGGGAGAACTATTTGGGCAAAAGCAAGGGAGTTCCTTCTACGCAATGTCAGTCAAAGGAGAAACGATTCTTGAAATGGGGAGACCTCACAAACATGGATACTCGAGGTAACCTGAATTTTGTAGATAGGGAGAATTTAGATATTCAACCGAATTTCGGAATTGGACCTAATACACCAATTTAAAAAATTAGACCAATTTTTGGAACGGGACCAATTTTAGAAATTTGATCAATTTCAAGAATGAGACCAACTTTAGATGGAGGAATTCCAATAGTTAGACCAATTTCACAAATCGGACCTATTCCAAAAGTGAGACCAAGATCAGACCAATTTCAAAAATTGGATCAATTCCAATTCCAAGATCAGACCAATTTCAAAATTGGGACCCGGTTCGAATGGACTTCTTCAAATTGGACCAACCGAGAAACTAAGAACAATCTTCGCAAGTAATGGAGCAAGCTAGTTCAGAATCTCTTGCAGTGAATGTGGTACACTAAAGGAAATCCACACAGCCAAAATAGATGCTAAAATCCTCACTCGGGCCGAGAAGAAGAAGTTACAAGATCAAAACAGAGTCAAGACCAATTTGCAGGAGGAGGAAGGGTCTAGCCTCAAGGCTCCTTGTTTTGACAGAAGAGGGAAAAAGGTGGATAAAGCTTACAAAGACACATTAAGGGAACTGCAACTTATCTGAGGAGAGAGACTTGGATTCCACCATCATTGACACAGAGAATCTTCTAAAGAAAACCTACAAGCAAGTATCTTTATATGATGTGTTGAAAATGGATGCAAGATTTAGAGGTGATGTCTTGGGTATAATAGTGACCTTTCAGCCACCTCTTGAGATCACAATTAGTGTTGGGCATGTGTAGACCAATATGATCATGATAGGTAAAACGCCTACTACTGACTATAGAAGTCCAAAATTCACTTTAACCATTGGAGGAGAAACTTTTACAGGGTTAATTATCGATGGAGGATCAAACATGAATCTAATGCCTCACTATACCATGACTTCTTTGGGTTAAGAAATGACAAAGAAGGCCTCTTTTACAGTAACTCTTGGAGCTCAAAGTAGAGTCTAGCCTTTGGGTATAGTGGAGCAAGTCCCTATGCTCATCCAAAAGATCCAATTTTTCTTAAGCTTTGTTGTGGTTGATGTTCCTCACATGGGTGGGGATATCCACTCCTCATTGGAAGACCTTGGTTGAGGCATCATCATGCAGTTCATGATTGGAGCAACGACACCTTGCTGGCCAACACTTATGGAAACTTGAGACAATACCTACATCTTGCCAGCAAGGATCGGGAGAAGCAAGAAGGTAACACACATTCCTTTTCCATTCATAGGGAAAAAGAATTAGAAGTAGGAGAGGATCAAAACTTGCTTCATTGGATAGAAACAATATACTCATTTCCCTACTATGGGATTAAAGTCTCTGAAAATTAAGAAGTACAAACTATGGGAATTGGGGAACTAATTCTTGACTATAGAAAAGGAAAAGATAGGGTGTGCACGTACCTTGAGGAAGAACCTCAAGATAAAGAAGAACATGTGAATAGGAGCCTCCAAAAGAAGTCAACGAGGAGCTTGTACCGAAGGAGGAGCTCACAAGCGGTTGGGTTCAAGAGAAGGAAACAAGTATCACTCTGGATGAATCTCTGTGTTATCTAGGTGATGTCTTCTCCCAAGAGTCGACAGAGTCTATTTTGACTTCGAAACTTATGAAACAAGTTAAATTGGGAACAAACGAAAAGCCTCAACCTATTCTCCTTGCATTTTCACTATGGAGTATCTTAGTCTACTAACATAGGTAATACCGTAAAAATTTCAAAATGCTTTTGCGTGGATCTATGAGGACCTAGAAAGGATCGCTCCACACTTAGGAGAGCAAACCACTCCTCTGGCTGAGAATGTGAAGCCTATCAGAGGAAGGATATATAGACTCAACCCCATATATGCTGAAGCTCTGAAAAAAGAAATTGAGAAGATGGAAAAAGAAGACATTATTGTACGAGTGGAGCATTCACAATGGCTGTCATCCATGGTCATAGCAGCCAAGACATAGTCCAATAAAATTAGAATCTGTATTGACTTTAGGGCTCTCAATAAGGTAACAATTCCTCGTGGATTTCCTACCCCTTTCTTTGAACAAGTGGTGGAAGATATGGCTGGACATTCTCTCTACAGCTTTATGGAGGTCTTTAGTGGGTACAATCAAGTACCAATTCATATTGCAGATCAATCAAAGATTGCCTTTGTCGCTCCTTGGGGTACATACATGTACACCAAAATGGCCTTCGGACTAAGGAATGCCCCTGCATCTTTCAACAGAGTGGTCTACACCATTTTTAGACCACTATTTCTGAAATCCTTAAGAATATTTATGCATGTTTTTTCTACCTTTTCAAGTGTAGATGTTCCTCTTTGGCTGAATATTTTAGGGAACACCTTTCGCAGCTTCAAGAAGTCTTCAAATTATGCAGTGGTGAAGGAATAAGGTTGAACCCGAACAAATGTCATTTTTTGGTCACAAATGGCACACTTCTTGGGCATGTGGCTTCTTCGAAAGGTATGGCTTGTAACTTGACAAGGTCCTAGCCATCATGCAGATGCCACATCCTATCAATGCAAAACATGTAGAAAGCTTCTTAAGACACACTAAGTATCATGGGAAGTTCATTAGGATGTCTGTAGATGTAGTAGGTCCTTTGTCAAGAATAACAAGAAATTTAGTCCAATTCAAATGGACTCCAAGGGAGGAAATGGCATTTGAACTCCTCGAGAAGAAAAAGTTGGTCATGCTCCTATAATCTATTCTCATCATTCAAGATCAGGAAGTAACTTTCTATGTGCATGTAGATGCAAGCTCCAAAACCTAAATTACAGCATAAGAAACCAATTTCACAAATTGGTCTACAGACCAATTAAACAAATTAGTCTATGGAATAATTTCAAAAGGCAACAAAAAGAAACCAATTTCATAAAAATTGGTCTAGGGACTAATTTTCTAGAATTGGACCATGCTCGTCCAAGCCAAGTCTTGGATAACTTGATGACTAAAGAGAAGGACCCACCAAAAGCGGCCAAGCAAAGGAGGATGGTGGAGACAAGAGAGCAAAGAAAAAAGAGTGGAGATGAGAGTACCGGAGTTGGAAGAGTACGGGACTTGACACGGTACCGGACTTGACAGAGTACAAGAAAAGTGAAAGTTAGAGTAAGAGTGGAGGTAATAGATTAGTGGAGTAACCGCTTGCAGGGGAAGCTTATATAAGGAAAGGGATTTGAGTATCAGGGATATCATAGCTCATAGAGGAGAGACCTTGACGACTGAAGAAGAGTAAGGATACTTGAGTACCGGGGATATCATAGCTCATAGAGGAGAGAGACCTTGATGACTGAGAGAAGAGTAAGGATACTTGAGTGAAGTGCATTGCTGCTCTCTGTAGATCAATTTCTTGATCTATTTGCTCAAGGTGGTGTGCCCTCTTAAGTGCAACTGTGGGTTGCAATTTGAAGACTCACTAGGGAAGGAAGAATAGCATATTCAATGACACAGTGAAATAAGAGAAAGAAGCTGAAATTATGAGTACAAACAGCTAAAAAGAGGATTATACAAACTTTGGGCAATTGCTAGGAGACATAAGCATACACCTTCATTCTAAGTGTTTGACTTCGGTTCCCTAAACATACATGCTCAAAATCCAGTCTTCCAACTAGCTGCTCAAGAGAAGATTGGCCAATCACTGCTTGCCCACTACTCACTCAGAGTGCCAAGCTAGCTGATTCCAATTCTACCAAGTGGAGCACTAGTGGTAAGCTAAGAGCTCTACACACACAAAGAGAAGGCAAAGCTTCAGGAGTGCATTCCTTCCTCGAGTCTCTCGCTAAGCTTTTTTCTTTGTTGAAGGAGAGGTCTACTTATATAGTTTTTCTAGAAGTGAAGGATAGAAAAAGGGGACAAAATTAGTTTCTTCTTTGGCAGGCTCTCTGATGATTTTGGTACTCTCGAAGCTTCCTTCTTGGTCCACTTTTCCGCGCCGTCACTATCTTCCAAATTCTGGTATTCGGCTCCACCGTCCATGAGTTCTCCGCTTGCAAGTGGCTGAAAATTTAAACCATATGGAGATCTCGAAAATTTAGTCGCTTTTTTCAAGTGGAAAAGTAGACTAAATCAAAAGTACACCCTTTTCTTAAAAAATAGACTACTTTTGAAGTAAGTAGACTAACTTCATAAAAATGGTGAATTTTTTAGTAAGTCTACTAACTTGTAAAATTTGACTAAAAAAATAGACTAGTTTGGGAAATTGGTCAACTTGGGAATTTAGACTACTTAGAGAATTGGTGAATGGGAAAATTAGACAACTCAGGAAATTGGTGAAATGGGAAAATAGGCAACTTAGGAAAATAGGTGAAATGGGAAATTAGGCAACTTGGGAAAATAGTTGAAATGGGAAATAGGTGAAATGGGAAAATAGGAAAATAGTTGAAATGGGAAATTAGGAAACTTGGGAAAATAGGTGAAATGGGAAAATAAGCAACTTAAGAAGTTGGTGAAATGGGAAAACAGTGAGGTAGGAAATTGGGAATCTGACCTTCTTCATGAACTCATGAGCTGGATCCCCTCTTCACCATTTTCTTTCTCTTCGCTTCTTCTGCTTCTCCTCTTGCTCGAAGTTGAGGTAACTTGTCTTGTATTTGGCTTCTCCATCTTGAAAAGCAAACATAAAATACGTTATTTTAAGGGTATATCAAAGTAACCTGCTACACTCTCAAGCTTGAGAAGCTCAGTTCTAGGAGTTAGACAAGAGGCTCTAGTCTTGTCAAAGAGAGTGAACAAGCGGAGTACGTCTACAAGGGCTGAGTGGTTGGCTAAGTGGTTAGCAAGAGACTTGTGTGCTTCACGAGTACCTTGAGGTTGGATTCTGTGGTTAGATTCAAAAGTTTTCAACATCAGGCATTTCCCTTAGAAGTCATTGCTTCCTTCCCTTGTGATTGAACCGCCTATTCTGTACACTTCCATTCTTCATGCTAATAGAGTAATGCTTGTGTTACCCTTAATCTTGGCTCTTATTTTGTCTCACTCTGTAATCTTCCTTTGGTTTGTGCAAAGCATACACATAGTGCATACTTCACTCAGAAAAAGAACCCACCTCAAGGACAAGAGAATAAGAATGTCCTCTACAGGTGCTCAATTTGGAAGGCTTGGTGGGACCTTCCTTTGCATTTTCTCTATACAGTTCTTCGTTTTACTATTTGCATGCTTGATGCTAATAGATTAATGCTTCTATGACTCTTAATCTTGGCTCTTATTTTGTCTCACTATGTAATCTTCCTTTGGTTTGTGCAAAGCATATACATAGTGCATACTTCACTGAGAAAAAGAACCCACTTCGAGCACAAGAGAATAAGAATTTCCTTTACAGGTGCTCAATTTGGCAAGCTTGCTCGGACCTTCCTTTGCATTTTCTCTATACTCTTCTTTGTTTTACTATTTGCAATCATGTTTTCAGAATTAGTCTCTCAGAATTAGTCCTTGCTAGAATTAGTCCCAATTTAGTCTAATTTTTTCATCTCGAATTAATCTCAAAATTTATCCAAATTTTTCATCCATGATTTCTAGTCCAATGTTTTTGTCTAAGATTTTTAGCCAAAGTTCAACTTTTTTGATCCAAACTCTTCGTCCAATTTTTTTCGTCTAAGTTTTTTGCCCTTAGCCCAAGTACTAGTCCAACTTTTTTGCCCAAATTTTTAGTCCTACTTTAAGTTCCATTTCGGTCAAGTATTTTTAGTCCGATTTCGGATCATATCTACGAGTTCATACAGAGTGATAGTCTATGACTCACACCTGATCTCATAAAAGAGGATCTCTCAGTCTTGGACTACCACAAACGCATTGTTCACTATACTCCTCCTCGGGTACCTCCCAACCCTCTTCCACTTTTGGCTCCGTCTTAATCTTCATCTTCATCTTCGGAGGAAGTACTTGCCCACAACAATAGCACCATAAGGATTGCATACGAATTAGAAGCTCTTCTATTTAGAATTAACATAAAATTCTCAACTTTCAAAGGAGCTTTCCACGAGGACCTAGATGACCATGTGCGATGATTTTTATCCTTGTGCAAGAGAAGGGGGCTCTAGAATAGACAAGACTCCTTACCTGCTCACTTTCTTGCTAGCTTTAAGAGCATTGCCAATAGGTGGTTTAGTCAATACATTGAAGGAGGTTTCGCAACATGGGAGACTTTGGTGGACAGCTTTCAATAATACCTTGAGGCCAAGTAATCCCACAAAAAGAACCCTTGAACAGTTAGAGAGTGTTAAGCTTCAGCAAAGAGAACCATTTCTTGAGCTAATAATTAGAGTAAAGTCTTTAGTAGTAAAACTCCATGCTCAACCTAAAGGTTTCTTAGTTAAGAAGTGGGTGAAAAAAGTTGTCCCCAAATCATCTCAACAAACGTTGAGGGAATTTTTAAGAGGAGATGCAAGACTACAAGATTTTGAAGCAACTGCAACTAGGATTGAAGAGGATTGCCAGCATTTAGAAGGAAGGGAGGCAAAATCTCCCTAGGATTTAGTGCAAAGCTTGTAGAGGGAGTTGGAGGCTCTCAAACTACAAAAGAACCTTCAAGAAGAGAAGAATTCACGAAAAGACACTATCGCACACCTCCGACAATAGGTGGAGGAGCCAAAAGCTCAAACAGACGTAAAAGATTTCATACGGTGTATGATATGTAATAAACTTACTCATAATAATCAAGACTATTCGGAGAAGATCACATGCCAGTTCTTTAGAAAAAATCTTCATGAGGCAAGAGATTGGTACTTCCTCAAAGGGGTTCAAACCAACACGATTATCCCTCCAACATAGCTTAACCAAAATATACAAGGATATCAACAAGAAGTGATATCCTTGTGGAAAAAATCGTCGTGAGCCAAGAGATTGCTACTTCCTCAAAGGGATTCAAACCAAGAGACTAAGGTCCCTGCAACATAGCTTAACCAAAATATACAAGGATATCCTTAGTTCAACAACAATGGTTCTCAATTCAACAACAATGATAAGTTCAACAAGAATGGTCAGTTCAATAAATAGAGAAAATCAATAAATAAGAAGAAGCCCATCATGTATTATAGGTGTGGAGAATATAGGCATTTTCAGAACCGATGCCCTCTGCAAGAAAGATCACCTCCCTGCAAGCTCTTCCCAAATGCCATGGATAAGTGCTCGAAGGACTTCCCGAAATTGCGGCCAAGTACGAGCCAAGAAGTGTCCGAGGAGCACTACATTGTGCTCTCTGACTTCACTAGACAAGATTTCAAAAATACACTTATGATTACAAGAACACCCACCTAGAGAAAATAATATAAGAAGACATAACCGATACAAGATATCCTACACCCCAAGACCAATAGGTATGGAAAACTGGACTAGAGATGATACAGGAGATCCAACAACCCGGGATCGTAAGTATGAAACAAGATATCTGGATTACAAGAACTCCCTTCTGGGAGATGAACTAGATACAAAAAAGAACTTGACAAAATCTCGTACTACGAGATTACAAGAGAACAAAACAAGATGTCCAAGAACTAGACTAGGCAAGACTTGAACAAGGAACAAGACAAGAATTGGAGCTAGAACTTGGAGAGTACTTACTTAGCGGTCACGACTCCTTGGGCTCCCAAGATTGGTATTAGAAAGATTCATTATGAATGTGGCAAACCCCTCCTTATATAGGTTTTCAAGGGCTGTTCATGCAAGGCGGTTATGAATTGATGATGTCATTAATTCGAAACATGAGCTCTAGATATTCGAATGAGGCAAGTAGACGGTCGATCTTAGAGTTTTGGAACGCTCCTGTCACAATGGAATTATTGGTTTCCCCAAATTTTGAGCCAATCATGAGATATAGAAGTCACATGGAATCTGAGGTCTAGGATGGTTTCCTTGTCCATGATAGGGAGGACTATGTGGGCAAAAACAAGGGAGTTCCTCCTACGAAGTGAATGTAATATGAGTCAAAGGAGAAAGGATTCCAAAATGGGGAGACCTTGCGAGCATGGATACTACAAGTAACCTGAATTTTATAGATAAGGCAAATTCAAAAATTGAGCCCAATTATGGAATTAATCCTAACGGACCAATTTCAAAAATTAGAACAATTTCTGGAAAAGGGACCAATTTCAAAAATTGGACGAATTCCAAGAATGAGACTAACTTCAGATGGACGAATTCTAACCGAGAGACAGATTTCAGAAATTGGACTTATTTCACAAATTGGACCAATTCCAAAAGAGAGACTAATTTCAAAGATTGGACCAATTTCAATTCCAAGAGTTAGACCAATTTCGGAAATGGAACCGGGTTTGGACGGACCCATTCTTGAAATTGGACCAACCGAGAAACTAAGACTGAATTCAGCCGATGATCCAATTTCTCTCTCTTCACCAGTAATGGAGTCTCACTAAGGCTGAGAAGAGAAAGTTACAGGATCAAAAAAAGTCAAGACTTGGACGAGGAAGGGTCTAGCGTGAAGACTCCTTGTTTTGAGAGAAGAGGGGAAGAGGTGGATAAAGCTTACAAAGACACATTAAGGAACTACAAGAGTCATCAGAGGAGAGAGACTTGGATTCCACCATCATAATCTTCTAAAGAACACCTACCAGTAGGTATCTTTTTATGACCTCTTGAAAATGTATGAAAGATCTAGAAGTGATGTCTCGGATATAATAGAGACCTTTTGTCCAGCACCTCCTGAGATCACAATTAGTGGCGGGCATGTGTAGACCAATATGATCATGACAGGTAAAACACTCACTACTGACTCTAGAAATCCAAAAGTTACTTTGACCATTCGAGGAAAGACTTTTATAGGGGTAACTATCAATGGAGGATCAGCCATTAATCTAATGCCTCACTGTACTATGATTTCTTTAGGTTTAGAAATGACAAAGAAGGCCTCTTTTACTCTAAGTGTTGCAGATAAAAGTAGAGTCGAGCCTTTGGGTATAGTGGAGCAAGTCCCTGTGCTCATCCAAAAGATCCAATTTTTCCTAAGCTTTGTTGTGCTTGATGTTCCTCACATGGATGGGGGATATCCACTCCTGATTGGAAGACCTTGGCTAAGGCATCATCATGCAATTCATGATTGGAGCAACGACATGATCGGAGCAAGGACACCTTGCTGGTCAGCACTTCTAGACACTTGAGACAATACCTACATCTTGACAACAAGGATCGGGAGAAGCAAGAAGGTAACACACATTCCGTTTCCATTCATAGCGAAAAAGAATTAGAAGTAGAAAAGGATCAAGACCTGAAGTAGAAGAGGATCAAGACCTGCTCCACTGGATAGAAATAGTAGACTCATTTCCCTCCTATGGGGTTAAAGTCCTAGAAAATGAAAAAGTAGAAACTAACCAATTCTTGACTATAGAAGAGGAAAAGATAGGGTGTGTAGGTACTACTAGGAAGAACCTCAAGATAAAGAAGAATTATCAACATGAGAATTATCAACATGTCAACATGAGCAATCAAAAGAACTCAATAAGGAGCTTGCACTAAAGAAGGACCTCATGAGAGGCTGGGTCAAAGAGAAGGAAACAGGTATCACTCTGGATGAATCTCCGTGTTATCGAGGTGATGTCTTCTCCCAAGAGTCTACAGAGTCTATTTTGACTTCCAAACTAGTGAAACAAGTTAAATTGGGAATGCAAGAAAAGCCTCAACTTGTTCTCCATCAGACCAAATGGAAATGAAGCTAGCTTACTGAGAAGGATGAGATTCAAACAAATTGAACTGAAGTAAACTGACGCAAATCTTTCTGCTCTGATATGATCGCTGATGTTAGATGACTGAGGATGTACTGACGAACCTGTAACATCAGCTCTGATACCACATATTAATGGTCAGAGAAAGAACGAAGACAATATATTAAAATAATCCAAAGTATTCTATTAATCAACAGTACATAACAGAGGTAGACTGAACTGATAACAGAGCGTACATATAGAGAGACACATATGTGAATAAATACACCTATTTATTATCACAATATTATGTAAGCATAAAAGTACCAGAAAAAAAGGATAAAACCATATAGAAACAAAAGCATTAAGCACTTACTAATAACAGGAAAAACAAATATGTAAATAGAAAAATATAAGAATAAAATAATTAAAATAAAGACAAATAATAAAAGAAAAATATTTACAAAAAATATCTAAAAAATAAAAGCAAACATAAATAAAATTCTTATGAGAGTTCTGAAACACAACCAAATAACAAATACATTACATGCATACAACACATACATAAAAACAACTAACAGATACAGATATCCTACGATCTTACTCATGATTACAATCGATTACATATTGAGCAAAACAAGTATAAAAACTTCAAACCCATGACTAAACCAACAGCTAAAAGTCTACGAGTTTTGGTTTCAATAGATGAAAAATTTGAGTCTGTTCCTCAACTTTTAATAAATCTTGCTGTTATATTGGTTGTAGAATCTGAGTTTTTTGAGATTATTCTGTTTAGGCTTTGTAATACAATTTCTCTCTACAATTCTAGCTCCACATTTCTTAAATAGATGCACTTTGAGACATTTTTTCTAATGATAATTCATCTAAACATAGGTATGTAAGCATTCTTATTTTTATTTTCTTTCATTTCATTCATACTGCCTCGTCTATGGTAGAAATGCTAGTATTCTTCTTACTTTCATTTTTCTATAGAGGAAAAATAGTGTTTATCTAACGTTGGTTCGAAAATAATCGTAAGTTTTTTCAAAATGGTATGTGTACTTTCATCTTAGTTTTTGTGAAGGGGAATCATGGTCAGACACTGTATTCTTCCTTGATGGAATTATATTTCATACAATGTGTATGATAGCATAGCCAATATTTGGAGAGATTCGTGAACCTTACTGATATTCCCTAAATTAAAGCTTCTTTGAAGCTTCCCTTTTTTTTTGTTTTTTTAAATAATTTATAGATTGTTTATTTTAAATGATGAAAAGATGTTCCAAATTTTTTCAAATAAAAGGTAGTATTTACCTCATTATTATTACTACTGTTACTACTACTATTATTATTATTATTATTATTAGGAGTATTAGTATTATTTTTATTATTACTATTATTATTATTGTTGTTGTTATTGTTGTTATTATCATTATTATTATTTGTTTTTTCAGGTAACGCAGATTGCTATGCCAGAACTATTTGGTTCATTTCCTATATCACACTTTGATCAGAGAATTTGTATCTTGATTACAATGAACCCTCGAAAAAGATTGAAGTATTAGAGAGAAAAGAAGATTTATTAGAATTGGATGGTGAAAGAGGAAAATTTCGTACCCTCCTTTCGTAACTTTTTATGTATTCGAGAAGGTGAGTCTCTTTGTCTGAGCAAGCTTGGAATGATTTGGGCAGTTGTAGAATCTGTAAGCTGTCTTATAGGTGGTTATTGGCATGCCTTGAAAAGCATGTCTCATCAGCTAAATGATTGAAACTTAACAGTTGCATTTGTTTCAATGTAACAGACCTGCGTTTGTTTAGTGAAAAGCACTCTTGCAGTTTTGCTGTC
Organism: Ceratopteris richardii; assembly: GCA_020310875.1. NCBI lineage: Eukaryota > Viridiplantae > Streptophyta > Polypodiopsida > Polypodiales > Pteridaceae > Ceratopteris > Ceratopteris richardii. The sequence continues at coordinate 141,865,656 of CM035416.1, forward strand.
CATAGGTCTCTCCATTTGTATATTGTTCACCTTGCCAGGAAAAAACCATTTGACATATACTCAATGGAATTGTTTTTATTATTTCCGGTCTCATTTTATTCTGATTAACAGAAAGAAAATCTGCTTTTTAAAAACTAAATATGCTAGTTCAACACATACACAAATGATGCACAAACAGGTTGAATCCAGAAAGATTAAGAGAGAGAGAGGCATTGAAAAGTAAATCAATTTAGAGAAATTATCAGTTTAATATTATGAGAATGTCACTATAATAGCATCTGGAAGTCCCCAGAAAGTCTCATTGATAAAGGTTCAGTACCAAAGAGATTAAAATAATTGGATTACTGTTGAAAGGGATGGAGAATTTCCCAAACGTTTCATAGAGGCACAACTCTTGCATGAGAATCCATGTGATTTATATAGATCCATACTCTGGATTCATCTCTAAATAGGGTAGCTTGCTGCTTGTATGCAACACTCTATCTATAAATGGCTTTTATGCTACTAGTTACTGGGATACAGGAAACAAATTTATGCTACTAGTTATTGGAATACATGTTGCTGCTTGTATGCAACACTATATCTATAAATGGCTTTTATGCTACTAGTTATTAGGTACTCTGCTTCTATGTATGTCTTAGGATTAATGTACAAATTGCTTCAACAAACCTCATAAAATCACATTACCAAGATGGAACATGTGACTTAGGAGTAACTAATGTGGACCTTTGACAACAACAACAACAACACCGACGACAACAACAATAATGACACATGAATGAATGAGAAATCATAAATGCAAAAGTTGTTTTCCCTCATTTCATCTATGCAAAAGAAAACATGAGATGCTTGATACATAGGATGGTGTTCTTCTTGGAGTAGGGAACTCCATAACAAACTTTGTGGAGGCTTCACTCTTGCACAATCAATTATTTCAATCCATAGAGAATAACACTTTATTAAGATTACAGTCTGACTACAAGGATAACCACCATAGCTCCAGCGAGTAAATATAATGATACAATGACTAGATATCTTCAATTGGGATGATTATATGAAAGTGTGCTCACTGTCATACTTAGAGGTGAAGGGTATTCCAAATGAGGTATAAGCTGAGAAAAGATAGGCAAATCAATGAGGATTACTTATGATTAGGAAGTGCATCAAGTGGGCATATTTATGCATCTCAGACCATGATCTGCTCGTCTTGGAGAGTCTCCACTCCCAGGCCCTTCCACTACGAGGAATTGACCCCTCTCCCCCCATGGTATACAAGTAGTAGTTTCAAGCCTCTCCCTGATGTAAATCGTCTCATAAGTCTCACAAATTCGTTTGTCTCCTATCTCTTGTTATCTGGTTGTGTCCAAGCCCCTGATAAGCACCTTTTCATAGACCTTGGGCTTTGGAATAATTTTGTTTGCATAGTATGGTGCAGGAGGACACTCCTAAAAAATCCTTGCATCTTCAGAGAAAAAGAGGATTCTGCTTTGTTTGTCAGCAAATCCTGGTGGACTTCTCTCTCCAGCACCCCACCAGCCAGGTCGATCTTTCCTTGTACTATCACATGTGAACCTCAGATTTGTCCATCATGCAGTAGGATGAGTTTTGGCGTGTGTTCACCATCATCAGGTTGCGTTTGACCATCATCAGCAGGTCAAGTTTGTCCTCAGAGTAAGTCGACTTAGTCCTAGGTTCCGAGTTGATTTTTCCTCAGCACATGTAAACTTCAGATGTTCAGCAAGCAGTAAACTTCAAGAAGCGGGTTAATTTGGGGAGCGGGTTGATTTATGGAGCGGGTCAAGGCGAGTTCTAAAACAGGTAGAATTGATTTACATGAAATTGGCAGAATTTCAGTAGCTCAGGCAGACATTTAAGGTCCCTCCCCCCAGCTGGTTGACTTTGATTTACATTATTCATGTGACATAGGGTGACTTCACCTGGTTGGCTGATTTCAATAGCCCCTCTTTGGTTGACTTTTGCTATGGTCATTCCAGGACAAATTCTTACAACATTATCCTCAGTAGGTCAATCTGAGTGAGACAGTCCTCCACATCTAGATATTGTAACACCTCAGTGCAATGGAATTCAGAACAGGGCAAGGCAGTGCCATTTTATGAGTGAAGTGCATATCTTGTACAGCCTTGTAAATTATTTGCATTTGCCTCCATTGTTTCTTCCAAAGCTACTAATCTCCTTGAATGGGGGTCAATAAGTGCAACTCTTTCTTCTTGTAATTCCACCTTAATCAAAAATTCAAAGGGGGCCAAGGCCCTCTTATCTTATGCAGGCAAACATAAAGATTTTCTTGTAGTTCCCATTTTTGTAGTTCAATAAGCCCAAAGAGCTATGATTATTTTGCTTGGCTAGGAGGTTAGATGATTGAGAAGAATTTTGTTGAATAGATTGATTAAAATCTTATTTGAATTTCAACACGATCATTGGACCTTGGATAGTAAACACATGCCTTCCTATGAGAAACTTTCTAACTCTCAAATATTTTTCACATAACCAGGGTAACAAAATGAATGCCTCTATTTCCTATTTGGGAGACGAAACCTACCAAATTCGATTGCTCTTTTCTTCTCTTTGATAATGTGCACACTATTTTAGACTGGGTAAGAAGGAGATGTATCGTCTTGCTTCTCTAGAACATATGGATGCTGAGAAATACTAAGATATTCAGAAACAAGTTTTCGGTTCGAAATTTCTCTTGGAAATTATGTAAGGCAAATTTACAACTTGACATAGAGGTTATGCCTTCCGTGGATAGGCCGGCTTATACTTCATTTCTAGATGCTATCTGAATCCATGCACGCAGAAAATCTGATATTTTAGTGGGAAGATGGCTTTCCCTTTAAAGATGTACAATGTACTGTGGACAGATGTTTAGTTAGATTATAGTGTTGTAGGTCTTTTGCTGGGAATAGGGAGAAGAGCCTCCCTACTGAGATTCTTGTGCATTATTCTTTGGTCATGAAATAAAGTGAGAATTCCCAAAAAAAAAGAAAAGGGAGGCCATTGTCACTTGTGACTTCTACAGAATTGTAGAGCACCCATAGGTACTTACAGAAGCCCTCTCTTTGTACTTATCCTATTCCTATACTTGCGTGTACTTGCAAGTGGTACGTTCTGTACTTCAAGGTACTTACATAGGGTATTCAGTACTTACAAGTGGTACTTGACGCATACTTGACGTACTTTTGGGGTATGCACATAGAACCTCCTTTTAGGTGCAAAAGGCTATGATGTGAAGTGAAGAATTGGATGCAACTTGTATCTGAAACAAAGCCCTGCCCCCTTGTAGAGGGGTACTCTAATAAGCCTCCGAAATAATTTTATGTTTTTACTTTTTTGAGATGTAGAGGCATAGGACAAAAAAAAAGTCACCTTGATTTCGAGCAAGATCGAAAGAAGCAAGAGGACTAAGATGGAGAAAACTAAGAGGATCCTGTTCATCAAGGAGAAAGGAACCAGCAAACTCCCAATTTCCTAAGTTGGCTAATTTCCTAAGTTTGCTAATTTTATATTGCCTAAGTTGACCAATTTCTCCAATTGCCTATTTTTCCAAGTTGCCTAGTTTCTAAGTTGACCAATTTCTCAAGTTGCCTATTTTTTAGTCGTCTATTTTCCGAGTTGCTTAGTTGCCTACTTTTCACCTATTTTCCAAATTACACATTTTTCCAAGTCGACTTATTTCACCTACTTCAAAAGTTAACCATTATTATAAACTTAGTGATTCATTTCAAAAGACGTCCTTTTTTACAATTTTAGTCGATTTATTTCAAAAGTTGACCATTTTTATACATTTAGTTGACTTATTTCAAAAGTTGACCATTTTGATCAATTTAGTCTACTTATTTCAAAAATTGCCCCTTTTTTGTAAAGTAGTCTATTTAAAAAAAAAATAGTCTATTTTTAGACTTAAATTTAGTTTACCTTTTTACTTGGAAAAAAAAAGCGACGACTTTCCATGGACTAAATTTTCAGCCACTATCATGTGAAGGACTCATGGGTAGACTCATGCACGGTGGACGGCGCCAAATGGAGAAGGAGCCAGCCAAATACCAGAATTTGAAAAATAGTGACGGCGAGGAAAAGTAGACCAAAGAAGGAAGTTTCTAGAGTGTCAGAATGGTCAGTGAGCTTGAGAAGAGAAGAAACTAATTTTGTCCCTTTTGCTACCATTCAGCCCCTACTAGTCCTAGAAAAACTAAGAAGAACAAGGTGAGAGAGAATGACTAGAGGAGGGAATACATAACTTAAGTATCGACTTCATTGTGTGTGTATAACTCTTAGCCTATCATTAGTACTTCACTAGGTAGAATAGGGATCAACTAGCTTGGCACTTCGAGTGAGAGTGGGCAAGCAATGCTATTCTTCTCTTGAGTAGCTAGCTTGGAAGGTTAAAATCTTGAGAATGTATACTCAAAGAATCGAAGTCTAGCAATTAGAGTGAAGGTGTATTCTTATGTCTCTTACTGATTGCCCAAAGTTTGTACTATCATCTTTTTTAGCTGTGCAAACTCATAATTTCAGCATCTTTCTCTAGTTTCATTGTGTGTCATTGTATGTGCTATTTTTCCATGTGGAGTCTTCAAATTGCAACCCACAATGCATACTACACTTAAGAGGACACCCCACATTGCACAATAGATCAAGAAATTGATCCACTGGTACTCATTTTGGCACACCAAGCAGGACTTTGGTTGAAATTTGAACTTTTTAGAAGTTCAGCCCTTAGAACAACGAAGTTGATGAGTGTTCGAACGATAGTCTATGACTCATACGTGCTCGAACAATAAGGAAGGATCTCTTAGTCCCAAAAAAACTCCCATAAAGAGCTATCAATGGAAGAGGTTACACTACATCTCTCCTAGAGCTCCACCACGTCTATTTCCACTCCGTGACACATCATCATCACAAGGCGTATCTGATCAGCCCTCAATGCCTCCTTCGACGGACATGGTAGACAACCAAGGACCACTACCTGCAATGATGGAGGAGGATTTGACTAATCTTCTCTCTTGGATCAAGATCAAATTTCCTTCCTTCAAGGTAGCTCCCCATAAGGATGCAAACGATCTTGTGAGAAGGTTCCTATCCCTATGTCTCATGTGATATGCTTTGATATATTTCATTAAATCCTGACACCAATATAGAGATAATTTTGCTTTTAGTGGACATGTAATCCAAAAAAATCAATTATATAATAACGTGGATGTCTCTTCACATTGCATTGCGCCATTGAGTGGCAATTCTGTATGAAATTATTCTCAGATTCTCACTAGAAACATAGCTAAATGGCTTGTAAAATTTCTTTACATTTGAAATCCATTTCAGGTCAGAAGAAACCTTATGTTGCAAAGTGTCACAGTTGACTTCCATGTAGTAGTCCCAGGACGATCCTTCCAAATTTGATAGCTCCTCTGAGCAATAAGGTATTGTCTCTGTATGCTGAGGACCTTCTTGAAAAACAACCATCTTTTCCCCACAATGGCAAAATCTGTTGGAATCAAAGCTTCATGAGTCCCTAAATTCTTTAAAAGATAACTGATGCAAAAGGTAAGTTTTCATTTCAATATTCCAATTCACCAAAGAAAATTAGCATTTGGAAAAAGTAGATTACAAATTGCTGATGCACGGTTCAAGTTCACTGTCAAGCTCTGTCCACGTGTAATTTTCTGTTGAACAAAAGAAAAAGGAAAGATTACAGGCATAAAAATGTATATAGTGACTCCAACAAATAAGAGAACAAATTTGTTTAATCTATTGAATATATTTTAGCTCTGTTGTCCTTTTATGGATGGAGAACAATACTAATGACTTTCTGCATAACTCAAATCATTTCATTGTGTGATCAAAGATTAAGCTATACCCCTAATTGCATTCGGAAAATATCTTCCATTCTCCAAAACGCAACCGAAAATGGGGAATGGAAATTCCCTTGTAACTTGATGTTAAATAACCAATTATAGTTATACTAGCCACTGAGTCTGATCAATATAGGCATACTTGGTTTTCTGCCCTTTTACATTTTGTGAATTCAAAAGTGAAATGGACTCAAAGATGTGTTCCCAATGCATGAAACATATTGGAGACGAGCTCAATGCTAGAAAGACTGAGATTTGACTATGATTTCAGTTTAAAGGAGGATTGTAAACAGTATGACGAAGCTTGAAAGAACAAAAAGAAACGAAGAAATCACAATGTCTTCTTGAACCCATGAGACAAATTGTAAAAATGTGTGGGGATGTACCGATTCATCAGAAGAAAAATAAAATAAATTAGGAAATTATAACTCAGATAAGATGTATGTCAGTGTCATTAGTGTAGAGCAGAATATCTTATATAACAAAGACCTGCATAGGGTGTGATATTCTGATCTAAGGGGGTTGAAAACCATATGTAGAGAATACAAATACGGTATCTCATGACTATGAATGTAAGTGCAGTAAGTGTTCCTTGGGTTGTCTCTCTCCATCCCCCTGGTAAGTCCTGATTCTTTAGGATGGTCCATCACTATTTCAAATTGATACTGAAAGTAGGCGAATGTGACTCATATCATCAATCTTTCTGGATTTTCCCTATACATTATGTCTTCATTTTATCTCTAAAACTCAAGTATCTTCCCAATCTACTATGATCGTATGTCATTACCATCTCTGAGAGAGAGGTAATGTAAACAGAATGTCACTGCTATGTCCCTTGATCTCTCTATATGCTTGCTAATCGTATGTGAGGTGCTCTCCACCTTCATTCACAAATGAGCCTAGTGTGAATAGAATCTCTTTTCTGGGCAATCCTAAGCCCCTACCTCTCAATCTTCAGCTGATGAGAGGACACTCTGATCTTCTGAATGGCTACTTTTCTTTTCAGCCAACGTGGGAAATATACATACAAGAACTTGGACACTCAATGAAAACTGTAATCTAGATGCGTATTATTTATTTATTTATCCATTTGATTGAGGAGATCATATGGGAAAGAACTAGTGAAGGGACTACATATGCCCACCAGTATGAGTGCTCTCTGTCTGAGAAAGCATCTGTTACAACGGTACAATGATATGATAAGGAAGAAACCATAAAGCAATATCCTACATCTGTCCATCTCTCAAATGTTCTAGAGGGATACAAAGGGTATATGAAAGAAGATACTACTGAATCGCAATGAATACAGAACTGGAGCAATGCTTGACCAACTACAAAACTGAAGCAATGCTCAGTCAACCGGCAAAGGGCAACTCAAGGATAAGAACTAAAATAGCCTTAAAGTTTAAACACATGGACAGTGTGGAGAAAGAAGACACAGCATGAGGCACTGTAGTCAAAGACAGGACCTCTGGTGGAGGAGAAGGCACTACAATGGAGGGAGTGGCAATGCACACATCGGCAAATAACTATCATGATAGAAATCTCTTTTCACCCACATCTGCTCATAATTTGGAACTTCCTGGATTCTGACATCAACCGTGGTCTTAAATTGGCATTCTCACGGTCATGTTCTCTGAAGCTAAGCTATTGTATTCTGCTCTCCCATCAAGGAGAGCATAGAGTTGTGTTTTGCAGTCATATGAGACTCCAAAAGATGGCGTATATGTGCTAAGTGGGATGCAATTTGAAGAGGAGCCGAGGAGGATAGGCACATAGAAGGATCCAGCTCAAAGGTGCCTAGGATAAAGGCCCAAGATAGAAGCCCAGAATTTTGCAAGCTACTCAATGATAAAGGAGGTCGCAGGATGCCCATGAAAAGATGCCATACCAAAGGAGCATGCAAATATGGAGAAAAGAATATTGTTGGTGGAGAGAAAAATTTAACCACTGCCCAGGTCAAGGTCAACTATAGCTACAGTAAGTCAACTACACCAAAAAGCAATGGAGAGGAATAGATACAGCCAAGACAATGGAAAAATCAATGCCCCTGGAAGAAGTGGACAAAGATGGTGGGGAGTGGAAGGCAAAGATAGTGCTTGCAGAGAGCAAAACAAAGGAAAAGACTTTAAAAGAGTAAAAAATGAAATAAAATTATCCAAAAGATGATGATGATGATGATGATGATAATAATAATAATAATGATAATAATGTTTAAAAGTTATCCAAAAATATTGAGAGAGAGAGAGAAAGAAAGGTTTAACGTCTTCCAAAGGCCAAACTTGGCCTATGAGACAAAATCATATACAACTGTGGTAATCTTTGTGTAGCATTGGAAAGGAAAAATACTCGCTACACAAAACTGTGAAGGCTGAAAACAACAAAAGATGGTGTACCTGGTAATGAGGAGGTAGTTGGGATAAAATAGTGGTGCCTGGGGAGCGTGGCTCTGACTCCGCAGATAATGACCACCTAATACAAGGGGGGCCCATGAGGGAGTGAATGTGAATACCCTAACTATAGATGATGGGTGGAGGTAGGTGGAGTATGTGGCACATCGGCAGTGGTATGAGTACCTCCTCAAGGAAGGCTCTCCAAGTGGTTGTAGTGTGCCTCTGCTCCATCATGTAGTCGTGGGCTTTCCTAATGAGTGAGATATCTGGTGATAATATTTTCATTTTTTCTACAGAATTTATTTTCGTGACTGAAAAGTTGTTATGAAATAAAATTATAATGTTTTTTCTGCTCTGTATCTGAAACTCAATAGTTAAGTACTAAATAACAGATGACGGATTTAACCGTCAATTAGTAGGCATTTTTTTATCTAAAAATATTTCTTGAATCGAAAGAGTCTCTCACTAAACATAACAGAGATATTATAATTTTTTAGTAATAAGGTGCAGTCGTGGTCGTCGGTACCTAACCATATCTGGTCTGCCTCGCACTCTCTATGTCGCTGCCCGCTGGAGTTTGAGCCCTATGCCTCTGGGATGCGGGTCCGTCTGTGGCCAAACTCGTTAAAAAAACTGAGTAATCTGCTGGGTACTCACCCATGTATGGTGTGGAGGCCGTAGCATATGATCTCGTCTCTCATATGCCGCCATGAGGAAATGCCCTATCCTCCACAGGTCTCCGGTGGTAATGCACAACTAGAGTGACTCCTCTATCTGGAACTCTTCTTGTAGGTCTGAGTATGTTGGGCATCTGATAACTAGGTGCTCCTCACTTTCTATCTCTCTATGGCATACTAGGCACCACTTCTCCTCTCGAGGGACTCCTCTAGCCCAACCCCTCTCGATCTTGAGCTGATGTGATGAAACTTGAAGCTGCCCAATGACTACTCGAAGGTGGTGTGGTAGGTATGTTTGCATGTAGTGTGGATTCTCAATGAAGCCCTCGTCTAAAATCCGTAATACATGCTCACGATAGTGAAGCATTTATGTGTCAATGTCCCCCTCGAGCTGAACCATGTCCTCTGTATGTATGTATGCCATATCTCCTAACAGATGATCATATCTCTCTCTTTGTGGAAGAGCAAATAGGTGGGGGCTTGGGAGCCGTACTTTACTGGTGGTAGTCTGTCTATCTCAAAACCATGGAGGGCAAGCCAATCCCATGTCTGTGCATACCATGCGGAGGAGAGGTGTCTCCTGCTAGTGCCATGTCCCATGATGCCTGGAAAGTTTTGTAAGTGATGCGCTATGTGCCCATGCTCTAGATCTTGTGTAATAGGCATAGTGTCTTGAGGAGTGCCTCTACTATCATCGGTGGTGAAGCAAGCTCTGCCCTGATGATATCATGGTATCGAAGATTTGCAGTGGATGATTCTGGCAATCATGAGAATCTGCAGCCTCTCCAATGCTGACCAAAATGATGTGGCTAGTCCCGATCCCCATATATCTGCTCCATACATGACTGTTGGGGTAACTAAGGTGTCAAAGAGCCACCCCTTTGTGCAGGGCTCATAAAAATATGCCTCATGACACTTTCTCTCTAGCAAAGCTAGCACTGCGTATCCTCGTGTGATGCGATCCTGGGCTGCCTAAGACATGGAGAAAACCCCTGAGGCTCCTGTGAATGTCTCTCCGAAGTAGACATATGATCCGACTACCTCGATGGGTCCTCTAGTTGCTGTGAAAGAACTCTGTATCCTCACCTGTGCTAATGTATGGAAGATCAGAACCCTAGTTTTACCAAGGTTCATTGATAACCCTCTATGTGTACAAAAATCATCCAGGCCGTGTAGGTGACATTGTAGACCTTCTACAGACTCTGAAACAAGCACAATATCATCAGCATATAAAAAAATATGGATAGTGGTCCCTCATACCTTAATGCCCTCCCCTCCTTGCTTCCGTATGAAGTCCACTATCTCGTCAATGTACAAACCAAAGAGGGTGTGTGAGAGGGGTCATGCAAGAGAATGAAGATTACGACCACCACAAGCTAGAGAGATGACTCTCCTCCCAACCTTATGCTTGTATATATAGCTGCTTGAATCAACGATGACCACAAATGTAACTAGAGTCCACAAGTGCATGTGCAATCTCCTCCACTCCTTTCATACCTTCCACTAGAGTCCACTAGTGGTTGTTGTACTCACCTCTTGAGTTAAGTCTCCCTGGACTCAAGTTAACTCAGGTTAAATTGAGTGAGAAGGCTCTAGAGCACCTTGGGCAAAACTCTCTCCCCATGCTCCCCATGGGAGTTGAACCCAAGACCTCCTCCTTCACAACCATGAGACTTAAACCACTAGGCTAAGTGGATTACTTGAATATGAGAACACATGAACGTATGCTTGAGTCTATTCTTGAGATCTTTGGTCCTACAGACAATTGACTAAACGGTATCCGATTTCACATCTGTCTGAAGCAGTCGGATCCGTAGACCATAGACTTACTTTATTATAGGTCACCCTTGCTTCACCCAGATGGTGCTAACAAGTGAATTGGATAGACCACTTGTGCATTTGACTCTACCTGATACTCTCTCATATGAGGTGTACATCCCCCATATCATCTCCTCTAGAGCCCTTATATTGTGTCGATCTCTGAAGAGCTTCTCTCTCGAAACTATGTCAAAGGCTTTGCAAAAAAGTCCACATATCAGCAGTACAATCTCCTCTTCTTCATTGGTGCCTCGTCGATCAAGCATCTTAGAGTGAAGATGTGGTCAATGATAGAGTAATCTTGTTAGAATCTTGTTTGTCTTGGGACCCTGATACCCTCTCTTAGTGAGAGTGCTCAACTCTGTCTCTAGCACTGCCCCATATAACTTGGCGACTATGGGGCCAATCACGATCGTCCTGTATATGGTTGGATCCATAACATCGCTTAACTTATGAACGGGCACAATGGTGTGCTCAGTCCATGAATCAGGAAACCGTTCAACCAGTGCTCGATTCAAGAGGTGGACAATGAGCACTGCCAGAGTAGTGCATCCGTAGATGAGATGCTCTTCCTCTAAACCAAACTAGTCATGGGCCCTGCCATGCTGTAGATGGGGAATGGAAAGGCTCACCATAGTGGATGTGAAGAAGTCAGACGTAGTGGGGCGTGAGTTCTGTGGCATGGAAATGAGGGGCTAATCTAGGATCATATAGGCTGTGTGCATAGCTATGCCAGGTGCCCGAGTCTCGAATGGATGTCTGTTGTCTCCTCTTTCTCAGGTGTCTCCACTCCACTACACTCTCCCGGCTCATGAGAACGTGATAGATATCCCAATACTATCTCTCCTCCCATTCCTTCTTCTTGCAGGGGGTAAGGCTTTGCATGCATTGTTGCGTCTGTATGCATGTAATATCCCCCTTGTGCTCTAAAATCTGTTGATGCTTTCTTAGCTCTCGACAATCTATATCATACGAGCGGTTTTGCGGCATGGATCCCATGCATGGAGGGTGTGTATGTGTGTGGTGTGGAAAGTTGTGTAGGGCTTAGTCATGTAGGATGGTGGTGATCTGTGATGTGAGTGTGTCTAATGGTGATAGTGGGACGAGAGAGAGCTCGCGGATGTCTTAGTGGTGTGCATAAACATGCAAAAACTCGTGTGTGAAGTGTATTGTGGTGCGTGGCTCAATGAGTGTGGGAGGGTCTAGTGGAATAGGAGATGAAAGTGTGAACGTGAAAAATGTATGGTGAGCACCGAGTGGATATCGTCCAATACTAAGTGAGGGAATAATTGAAGCTCCAAAAATGGTACCCAGAATGTAGTCGACCATGCTCTCGCCTCCCCCGTGAGGGAAGCAAGTAAGTCCACCCGATCTTGGCCAACGGTGCATCCTGTTACATATAACGAGATGATGTCGGCTTCCTAGCTCAAGTAAATATCTTCCGTACTAGGTGGTGTCCCAACCCGTATTGCTGAAAATGTGGTGGTCCTCGTCTCATCTAAATCTCTGCCCCTCATGATATGTGGATTCTCCATACCATATGACTTGCACTTACGTGATTTAATGCGGCCATTGAAGTTCCCCGTCAGAAAGACTTCACCTAGGGTGTTGAACTGTAGTATCTCATCCGAAAGTGCTTCGTATGGTGAATCTCTGTCCCGAGTCTATCCTCCATGGTCATATCCTGCATATCTGGATCCGCCTAAAGGGAAGTAGCATATGGCAATGTAGACCGAGCTCTCTCATGCTATCTCCATGTGAACCCACATGTATCGTGCCTCCTCGTCTCTACCTATGATGTGGATCTGACTTTGTATCTCTTGTCTAAATATGATGGCGACCCCCAACCCCCGTGTGGTACTCTATCTCATCGTGGTCCTCAACACAGATTCCAAATGAAAACCTCAAATGTGGGGGAGGCTTCTTTCTCGGCTCTCATAGGTCTCTATGATGCAAGCAAAGTCATGCGTATCTAGGATCTCCTCGAGTCCATCTCGTTGTGTTCAAATTGCTCTGTTGCAGTTCCACACTCCTCCCCTGAGTGGTGACTCTTGGTGTGGTGTTGTCTCATAGGTCGTGTATCCCTATTTGATAGGGAGTCCATCTATAAAGACTTTACTGTCATGGTAAAAAGCCTTCCTTCTCTCCTTGCCTATAAGATATGAGGCATACATGGCCTTCTTTGCTCTATCTTCGTTTTTGTGAGAACCTCGTCCATGAATAAAGATTCATATGCAAGTCTTCTTAGTATGAATCGCTTTTTGAAAAAAGCAATTCTCTCATGGATTCATCTCTACTCTCATGAAAAAAGCAAGTCTAAGTCTCTACTCTTCAAGTGTGTCTTGCACCCTCATAGATTCATCTCTTATTGACTCTTCTTTTACTTCTTTTTAATGCTTTTGCATACGACTTCAACCCAACTATTTTGGGTTGATTCCACCTTTGATCTAACATGCTCTTTTATGTTGGTCCTCCATTCATTCTTTATTTCTTCTCTCATACCATATATTTTGGTAATTTCTCCCTCTTCCTTGGAGATCTTCATGTGGATACTTTCTTCTTGAAGATGGTGTGTTTCAGCTTTCCATTCATCCCCGTCTTCTTTGAGTTGTTTGATTTGATCCTCAAGAGCTTTTATTCTTTATGTTGCTTTCCTCATCTCTTGATTAAGAGCCTTATCTTCCTCTTTTTTTGCTTCTTGTGTGGCCATAATTATCATCTCCTCCACATCCTTCTGTCTTGCCATGTCCACCGACATATCGTTGTGGGACCCAAAGAGATGATCGACTTTAGGGTTTTGCAGTCGCCATTGGTTCGAAATTTATGTGTGTGTGTGTGTGTGTGTGTGTGTGTGTGTGTGTGTGAGAGAGAGAGAGAGAGAGAGAGAGAGAGAGAGAGAGAGAGAGAGAGAGAGAGAGAGAGAGAGAGAGAGAGAGAGAGAGAGAGAGAGAGAGAGAGAGAGAGAGAAAGAGAGAGAGAGATGTTGGTGCAGGTTAGAGTTTCGGGAAGTTAAGGTTTCAGTTTTTCAAGATAAGTTTGAGCAGTTAGGGTTTCAGATGATCGACTTTGTGTAAATAATGGGTTATGTGGAAATCAGCCCTGAAAAACCCTCAAAACACAGTGGTGAGACAGGTTGTGTGTGTGTGTGTGTGTGTGTGTGAGTGAGAGAGAGAGAGAGAGAGAGAGAGAGAGAGAGAGAGAGAGAGAGAGAGAGAGAGAGAGAGAGAGAGAGAGAGAGAGAGAAGGGGGGGGGGGGGGGGGGGGGGAACGAGACAGTAAAGGATATACATACTTCAACAGATTGATGCATCATAGATACTCCATATTGGTGCTTCAAGAGGCACACTTCAACAGATTGATGCTTCACGGGATACACTTCAGAAACTTGATGCTTTAGGAGGCATATTTCAACAGATTGATGCTTCAAAGGGGACATCTATTCGAGCACATTTATACTCTGAGAAGAGAAGAGGAAGCTTTGCACATCCTTGGCGAAGTTTGTGAGTTTGGATAAACAGAGGCATCTGAATGAAGCTTGTCCTCAATAATAGAAGGAGACACCTCCTTGCGTACCTTGTGCAAGTAGGCTGTATCTTGTGACTCTCCTAGCTGTGTGCAAACTGTACCCTCATCCAATGGTGGTTGAGCTAAGTAATTTTACATGCTTTTGAAGGGCTTGGATGCAATTGGCCTTTTGTCTCTGTGTGCGCTAAATTGCAGGTGTTTAGTTTGGGAGAAAGCCCTCCCTGAGAGGTGACTAGACTAGTTGGATGACTTGACTGCACTGTCTGGCGGATGATTGGACTGGACTATTGGTTGGTCCAGCAAGGTGTTTGGTAGGCCATCTGGACTAGTTAACTATCGGGAATCGGTTCAACAAGGGTTTTAGTAGCCAGGACAGGTTGATACCTGGCAATACAATCAATAAGAAAATCTAATGAGGCGTACTCCTCCATCTTGAAGGTAGCCCAGCATCAGTTGGCACCAAAGCTCCTCAATGTTTTCCATGGTGAGGATCTTCATGGGAGTCACATGTAACACAGAGAGAGAGAGAGAGAGAGAGAGAGAGAGAGAGAGAGAGAGAGAGAGAGAGTAAAGAGTAAAAATTCTTGGTGTGAGAGACCTTATCCCTCCATGCCACATAGACTGCATTATTTAAAGATTCTTGAAAGGTGTTGTGTATTTTTTCCGATGCACTGAGACTAATTCACTTAGAAACTGACGAATGTGAAATGCTTTAAAAAGTATATAATGTTGAAATTATAATGATAATTCTCATTTATGCATCCAAAAATTATTGGAATAAAAAAATGATTAACAGAGGAAGAATTCTAATTGTAACTTACTTGCTTGAATAGTGGAGGTTCTCTCTTGAAAAGAACCACTTGATACATGTCAAGAGATGAACATCATTTTCAGAAAACTATTAGTGCCACTTTGTTTATTTCCCTTCCCAAAGAGTCAACTATTTGACAAAGAGAAGGAAAATAAGAAAAGAAAATGCTGAGATTTCAATACCTGGTGTCAGTTCTTGTTTCAGTGCTTAGAGGCAAAACATAAAGAGAGCTTAAAGGTTCACCACTTTTGTTCAGACCTCCAACTACAAAAAGCCTGAAACAATAAAAATCACCGTATAAGATCCATAGATTAGTGATGCATGCATTATATACCGAAAGAAACCCTTCACAAGAAAAGGATACAGATATGTTTCCTATAGAATAATTGAATGCTAGTCCCTTTGATCAATGAAATATTAACATCAGAATCCCTACTTCTCACAATACTGAATGCATCTCATTGGCTCAACAAAGAGTTTCAACTTCTACTTATATCCAATCTTTATGATAATTAAAAGAGAGAAAATCCTCAACGATCAAAGAATTTTATGATAAGGATAGACTATCCTTTTGGATAACAATGGTCTGTGCTTCATCAAGAAATTGATCTTGAAAAGTAGAATTGCAGCTCATGTTGCCCAGAGATGTATTCCAAGGAAATTCTATTGATTAGTATTTTAATGTTAATCATTAGAATTATGATTCTGTTATTTTTACTACTGATGTGTACTATTACTGCGACTGGTACAGCTATTGCTTCTACTGTCCCTGCTTCTGCTGTTCCTATCGCTACTGCTTCTCTTGTTGTAGTTCCTGCTCCTCTTTTTATTCTTTTACTGTTTCTACTATTGCTGAAACTAGAACTTTATTGCTGGTACTATTACTATTTATTCCAAATAGTGTTACTATAACTGTAACTAGTACTGCAATTGCCACTCATGCTGCAACAACAGCTGCTATTAGTATTGTTGTTTCCATTGTTATCACTGCTTCTATTGCTGGTGCTTTCAACGTTACAACCATTGCTATTAATGTTGTTTTTGTTGTTACCATTATTGCTACAGTTAATTCTGCTGTGGATACTGTTCCTGCTGCTGCTGCTGCTGCTGCTGCCACTATTGCTGCTACTAATACCGCTTCTAATTTTTCTGTTGCTGTTATTGTTATTATTGCTTCTGTTGTTGCTTATATTAAGATGTTACCATTGCTACTAATGCTGCTATTGCTTCTTATCAAGTCAGTACTTCCACTATTACTATTATCATTGTCACCACTACGATTGTTGTTAGCAATGTATTGTTGCTTTTACTATTAAAGTTCTGATTTCTGTGACAAATGACCTTATTCTTAATAATGGTGCTACTACTACTACCATTTTGTCACTACTTTTATTGCTGTCTCTACTATTACTACTCCTACAAGCATGCTGCATCTACCATTAATATTATTGCTAATGCTATTACGATTGCCACAATGCTTGCTGCTTCTATTGCTATTATTATTTTTGTTACTCTTATAATTGTTGTTTCTTCTTATCTTATTCCGCGTTGGTTTTGCTTCTCTTGCTTCTGTATCACAATTTTGTTGTTTCTACTGCCACCACTACCATTTCTACCTATTCATAGTACTACTATGCCTATTTTTTATTTTTCAAATCATTATTCCTATATCAATACATGAGGATAATTTTGCTGACAGCCAGTGCTGGGCTAAACAAAACAGGAACTAGAGAATCAGGTCCTTGGGCTGTAGCAGCATTAATTATAGATTATTTCTTATGCTGAGAGGGACTGCTTCTAGCAACATATTTATGTATTCCCAACACTAAAGCATTTCCACACTACAAAATATAAGGAAGCATCCAGAAACTGAGTTGATCCAAAATCTATATTATGCTATCATCACCCGGATTCATTTTGAATTATGTGGATTCATTTGAATTATGTGGATTGAATGATGTGGATTAAATGACATAGATTCATTTCAATTATGTAGAAAAGAATGATGTCAATTATGTGGATTGAACAGTGTCAATGATGTGGATTCATTTGAATGATGTGGATTAAATGATCTCAATGATGTGGATTGAATGATGTCAATGATGTGGATTCATTTGAATAATGTGGATAAAAGATCTCAATAATGTGGATTGAATGATTTAAAAGTAACATTTTTGTTTTTCATATTTGAAACTAAAACATGGAAAAAATGTCAGATGAATAATGACCTTGATCATGCTGAATCTCAAATTGATCATGCTCAATTTGTGAAATCAGGATTAGCATTTTTATTTCACCAAGATTTAGAACTAGAGGGATTAGTAGGAGAACCATTATCAATGAAAGAAGTAAAAAAGCTATGTTAAAATCATTTTGTTCGTGCAAAATTTCGTAACCAAAGACACGATGGTCCTCTTCCCCAAAAGAGACCATATATTCTGGTACTAAAAGAACATAATCTTATTCATGATTTATCATCATAACGAGAAGAGTTATACAATGAAGGATTAATAGTTCTTGGATTATGCAAAACAATTGATGATCAACAAAAAAGAATTGATTATTTAAAAAGACATGTGAAAAATTAACAAATATCTCTCAAAAAACAAATATGGAAGACTCTCAGAGGCATCATCATCTTTTGATCAGTTCACTACCGATGAATTATTCAATTAACAAAACACAGAATAGAGAAGTTGTTTTACAATATTTAGGATAATCACTTTATGATAAAGACATCGTTTTTGCCTTGAAGCTAATCAAAGTATTCAGAATGCATCATTTTCTTCATTTTGAATATCATAATCTATTACAAGTACCATGTCATCTATTTCTTTCATGTTTGAGCCATCATTGTGATCTACATCTAAATCATGATCATTCCATGAATCATTTGTCAAAGTTTCATGAGTTTGAAATTCTCCAAAAGTTTGTTATGCTTTCGTAGAAGCTATTTGGTTGGAGCATGTAACAAATGCATATCACAAAAAAGGTATACCAAATCATTGGCACGTCATATACTTAAGGCACTTTTTCATTCTGAATGAAGAAAATTATATGCACTCCAATTACGTTCACAACTACCTCTTGAAGTCGTTACTAAAAGCACCCTCATAGCTATATGTTACAACTCCACTGTTACACCTCCATACTCTTTCCACCATAGAGGAGGTGCATGCTTTTGATCCACTTCAATGTGCCATAGATCTCCAAAACATCCTTCTCGATCTACATAAGCTACTCTCTTATGGAATGCATCTCGACCATCTATGCCAAGAAGTAATAATTGATATAAAGTTTTGAAAATTTCCATGACGTCTTTGTTTAACGTTTGACCATTGATTTGAAATGCTTGATCCAAAGTCGAACGTTATTCCATGTAAAAGAGTATGCATTTGTGTCCATCTTTTTTGTGCTAACGATACAATTATGTTTTTTCTTGTGATGAGAAATGATTAAAGTGTTTCGCTTTTTGAATAGCTTCTAATATATTCTAATAAACTTTTACTTTCACAAACTTATCGATATCAACAATTCGTAAAAGCTCCACAAAAGGTACCGACGATTTTTTCGAGATTACGCTAAAAAAGGTATTGATTATATAAGAGATATACACTTCGAAGTCAAAACTCGATAAGAAGGATACTTCTCTAGCCATGCCTCCTATCTTCGATCCTCAATCATTTCTATAAGTGCTCGCTTGACTTCCAATAATCCACTGAGAACAATATAAACACTTCAGAAATTAGATGCATTATCAATCACTATCGTAGTGATATTCTTTGGACCACCCACGCGAGATATAGCATGTTCATATATCTTCACAAGAAAAAACGAACTTTTCTCCTTAAGAAAAGTATCAACTCTTTCTAAAAACATGCTTCCCATTGGGCATATAACCATGACATTAATCAATGGCTTCTTCTGAAAACTTGTCCATCCATCTAGTGCCATTGTGCATCCATACGTGGATACATAAGTGAGCACTATTGATTTTGAGATAGCTTCAATACTATTCTTCACTTTTGTCTACATACTCTGTTCACATTTTACTAATAATCTGACATGGTGAATCCTTTTCATGGAGTTGACATCAAAGCATATTTGAAAATAGGATTACAAATAACATTGAAAGGAATCCAACATGCTAAAAATGCTTGAGTCCATTTACAATGAAACTCAAGACAATCTTTCTTTTCAAAAGCTATAGGTATCGTGTTCTTTGATTTAGTATGAAGAAAGCATGATACCACATTATTATATCCACCGTTTCTACTAGATTGACTAGGTCCACTCTTTCTCGACCTATCTGGAGAAAATGGAGTAGATATTTCCTGATTATGCTCAAAAACAGTTTATGATACTTGAGTAGAAATATCACAAGAATCCTCAATTATCATTGATACATTTACTCGTTCTTTCTCCACACTTGGACTACTTAGAAAGTACTCTGTATTACTCATGCTTTTAAATCTTTTATGTGATACGTTGGGATTTACATTTGTTTGCATAACTTGCAAAGTGTACCATATATCACTATCTGGATTAGAGCATCATGCAACATTATAACATGTACTAAAAGGATGCTATTTTATCCGAGTTTCATTGCCTACATGATGATGTGCACAACATTTGCATTATATTATGGAGACCATTTTACCCTCTTCATGAATAATCACATATCACCATTCTTTTCCCTTTCCCATAATGCTTTCTTTAGTGAAGACTTTATATCTACAAAAAAAAAACATAAATAAATATCAAATAAGATATACATTCCACTAACTATATATCTTAAAATATATACAACTACTCTGAATCTATCTTAAAGTTTTTAAATCTATTAATATATGTATTTATTTACCTATCCATTTATATTTCTACCTCTTCATATAATCAATCAATTTTTTATCAATGTTGTAAATCACACAATCACAATAGATTTTAATTTAGATTCATACACACATATACACATGTACATATTACTAATGAAGTAAAATTAATGTTGATTAGATAATCACAATAGATTAACTCATAATCATACATGCACATACACTTACGCATACTATAGTGAAGTAAGAACCAATGTTGAGTCAGACAATCACAATAGATTTTAATTTTCAATCACACAGACAAGACACATACTATTGTGAAGTAAGAATCGATGTTCAATAGATTTTAATTCTGAATCTTACACACACATACACTTACACATACTATTGTGAAGTGAATCAATGTCGGATCAAACAGTCACAATAGATTTTAATTCACAATCATATGCACATACACTTACACATACTATTCTGAAGTAAGAATCAATATTGAGTCAAACAATCACAATAGATCTTCATTTACAATCATACATGCACATGCACATACGCATACTGTTGTGAGGAGAATTTCGCATAAAGCATTTTGCTCAATTGGATGAAAACTTTCTTGGATCCCTTCACAATTCAAGGGATCTGAAAAGGTGTTAATAAGTCTACATCACAAACCATCTAAAGACCTGAAAAACTCTAGTTGACTTATTAGCACCTTCTCCATCCTTCAATTATCAAAAGAAGATAAAACCTTTTCCAACACGTCACAATAGATTTTAAGCCATAGTCATACACACACGTACACATACAAATACTATTGTGAAGTAAAAGTCAATGTTGAGTCAAACAATCACAATAGATTTTGTCTCACAATCATACATACACATATTATTGTGAAGTAAGAATCAATATTGATTCAAACAATCACAATACAATCATACATGCACATACACATACACATACTATTGTGAAGTAAAAATCAATGTTGAGTCAAACAATCGCAATAATTTTTAACTCAAAGTTTTAAACAAAGAAGTCAAAATAACTCTGATGAAGTACAGTTATTTTATAGAACATTATTCGAACGAATATTTTTCAATTGGAAACTTTTTCGATCAAAATTCTTTTGGATTGAAAAAACCCTGAATTGCCGTGCAAAAACTATTCGCTCCTATCCGAATAAACTAACGTGATACGGAATAGAAAAAAATAATTTTGGTTCCTACTATTGCTTGTGTCTGACTTCATGTACACTTTGTTCATAACAATGTATGGTTCATGATTCGACAATGGCGATGTTATTGTGATATCAAGGACGTTACGCAATGGTTTGTGTCGTTTGGATACATATAAGAGAATTTCCTCGAATGCCTTTCTTACACATACATTTTCTATGGTTCAAATGGAGTTTTGGCGCTCTCATTTTGGTCATTTCACTCTCGTTTTGGTCATTTCAGCTTCAATAGTTTGTTTTACTTGCAGAAGAAAGATTTGATTATCAGTTCGTGAACACTTGTCCATTAAAAAGGAAACATGTAAAGGTTGTATACTTGGAAAAATGTATCGTGCTTTTCTCAAAGATGGTGCTACATACCTACACAAAAATTGAAACTTGCTTATAGTGATGTATGTGGTCCGGGCAAGACTCCATCTTTTATGAATCAGATATACCATTAGGGGAAAAAATGAACCATGCATGGGCCTCGTAAGGATTTGGATTAAAAAGCTTAATCAAAGGAATTAAGGGACCTTAGAAAACCTCTAGTGGTATTATACAATAAAATATTCTTTAATAGAAAATTGTATTCTAATTCTAAGAAGGAATTTACTTTGGCCATAGGATGATTCAAATTAATGGACAAGATTAAAAGGCTTCAAGCACTAGAGAGAGAGTTTGACATGCATGGGTATTGATAGATTCTCTGACGCTTTCTTTTTTCACACACTTTGCAAGAATATGCACCCTTAGATCTTTCTTGATCTAATGATCCTCCGCGTTCTGGGCTGATATGAAGGGCATAGTCAATTGGAGCCGTCGGATTTGCATTTCATCGAAGGATCCATGTGCAAAGGCATACTTTCCATTGGGACTCTTATCCTCAACCATTAGATCATGAGAAGATCCAACGGTGCCCATTTGAAGGTGGTCAAAGTCAAAGAAAGCATTGACTTCCGTACGAGGGGACATGTAATCTAATGGCCTATATCAGAAGGCTCCTTTTTGAGGAGGAAGAAGATCTAAACCATTGAAAATCATACCAATCCAAGGGCCCATGTGCATAGTTGCCTTGCCTTTTGCCACTCACCTCAACCTTTGGATCATTCACCTCAACCTTTGGATCATTGAGCCAATCCAAGGGTTCGAATTGATTTTTAAGACTTTCAAAACCATTCACACAATAAACCATAATTTTTTGATGGTTTTGTCCTCTTTGACCAAACCAAAACAAGGGAAGCCCATGCCTAACCTATGTGATTAGGGGACTAGACTCTGGCCACCACCCTCTTCTCATTGGTCCATCACTAATTAACCCTTGAGCTAAAAGGCCCAAGGAGGGTTCATTTTTTCCTCTAATATGATCTTACTCTCATTGATGATGCAATACTCCATACTTGAGTGTATCCTATGAAAGTGAAGAATGGGATATTCTCTTGCTTTAAAATATCTTGAGCTATGGCTGAAAAATTTTGTGGAAATAAGATTTTGACTATTCGCACATATCTTGGTCATGAATACATATCACATGAATTTAATGCTTTTTTTATATTTTGTTTTTTAAGGGGTATCGCACACCAATGTATAGTGTCATATACACCTCAACAAAATGGTGTTGTGGAGCATAGAAATATAATACTTCTTTACATGACATGATATAAACGAATTTCAGATAAGTTTTGGACGGAAATGGTCATGTGTGCAAACTATGTATTGAATGGTTATTATATAAAAGCTTGGAATGAACAGTCATGCTATTGTGCCATCACAACAACATCACAAACTTGATGACAAAGCAAAGAAATGTATATTTGTTAGATATAGTAGTGAGAGTAATAGTTATTGCTTATACCATCCATTGATGGACATAATTATTGCAAATCCAACTGTGATATTAGCTGAAAATTCAGTTTATCTTTTACTTGAAAGCGAATTTCAATCAACACTTCACAAGATGTGTTTGATACGCTCATCATTCATACCTTTGTTTCAAAGTGGTGTGCTTGACTATATGACCATCCAAATGAAGTTCAAAGTGCTGAAAACTTTAATTCAAATATGACTGAAAATTTTAGCAAAACATGAATAAAAATTCCCAAAATTTGTTAAAAAATATGGCTGAAAAATTTCAACCAAAGATGGCTGAAAATGTCAAGTCAAATAGGACTGAAAATTTATAAAATTTGCAGTCACATCTGACCAAAATTCAGCATGATATTCAACCCATTTCTGATGTACATTTTGACGATTTACATGAAGAATGTATGTCTATCAAAGATGCACAATCTATGCCAAAATGACTACAAAAGACATTGCAAAATAGCAACTTGAGTGCTCTTTTACTTATAACAAAATGCTCCTCCAAAAAATTCACTTTATCACCTTCCTCTTTAAAAACTACTTCAAAGAGTCCATGCCCAAAGTAAAAGATTTTATCGGCTGGAGCATATGTATACCCATCATCAATAGCCTGGGCTACCATCAAAACTGTGGATATTTTGGCCGTGAAAGATAACAAAACTCCCCTTTGATGAAACATTAATGTGGCATCCTAAATAAGAGAAGGATATACATCAGCATAGAGATCCCCCTGCACGTTTTCATCCATTACCAAAGTCTCATGCACAATCCTATTGAATTTCGGAAGGTCCACATCAAATTTTACGTTTCCCAGCATCCCACTACTGCAGTTTGCATGAAACGCATCCTTAGAACCCTGAAAAGAATTTTGAGTACTTTGCGTGCTTGAGTGGCTTCCAGATGAAGCATTTACACCCTCAGGTTTGTATTCTTCTGAACTGAATCTGTACTGAAGAAGCTCTGCAACTCGTGTATCAAAGGGCAACTATAAAACTATAAACTATGTAGTCCTGAGCGTAACCTGGTGGACTACAGAAGATGTATAATTACCTGCCGCCTGAAGATGTATGTGCAGTCGGAAACCCCAACCAAAACCCAATCTAATGCTATGAAATCAGAAAAACCTCAGTCTCGAAAGCCTAATCAACCCTAAAGAACATCTGTAATTTGCACACTGTCACAGATGATCTTCAAAATCGAAGAGGACGCCTCTATACAACTGCCAGCAACAACCCGAATGCGCAATACCTAAATATCAACTCTGCGAAACCCTAAACCTGCAGGCGCGAACCCTAATTTAGAGAGAGAGAGAGAGAGAGAGAGAGAGAGAGAGAGCTTCGTTTCTGCTCCTCTAATTGAATTGTTGTAAACTACTGATGATATTATTCAGTTTTGAGAGCAATGCATATTTCAGGCTTGACTTGCTTGAAGGAAAAGAGTTTTGATTTTCCTTCTGAGTAGTTCTCAATGATAATTCTTTACTTTGGATATCCTTATTTATTGTATTCTGATGTGATTCTGTTGCAATTACATTCATGAAGACCAAGGTATTCGAAAACATGTATCAGTGTCTTTGTTGGGTGCGTATTGAAATCCATTTCAAATGTAAATGACGTCTACCCTCTGATTCCATGTGCTTCTTAAAGTATCAAAGACATATCTATCTCAGTCACCTTTCTAGACATAGTTGTGAGTAGGTGTGAAGGCTGCAAAATTTTCTATAAACCTACATGTACATCATATAGCTTGAAATTGAAGGAACTCCATACTTTGCTCCTCATTAAAATAAAAGGATAGAGGGCAGAGCAGTGTTTTATTTAAGAATAAGAAGAGGCAATGTATTTGAAGTCCAAACGTCCAAGTTCCACATAAAATATCAAGAACAGTTAAATAGAGAAACAAAATTGTGTTATCTACAATGGTAACTGTCTATTGCATACTGATAGGAATCAGGATCCCATGTTTCAACTTAACAACAAAATTTTTGCATAACACCAACCAGTCGGACTGAGGTCCATGTTCTTAATCCTAATTCTGGATGCAGCTCTAGGTATTTTATTTGAAACAAAGTAGGGAAAGAAAAAGTTTGATCACAGAAGCCTGTCGCTGCCAAAACTGGTAATGCAAATGGGAGTTCTTTTTGTTTTGTTTCCTTAACATTCAGTTCCACAATCCACAATTTGAGAGACATCACCTACTGCAAAAAGTGCTAGACAATCGATTGTTTTTCATACCATGTATGTGAAGATAAATGCCATTGAGAAATTTATATCCGCTCCAAGTAGAAAACACAAAAAAAAAGAATCCAATACACATGTGCATTCTGACTTTGCCATGGGAAAATTGAATCACATTTATTTGTAATCCTTAGGACAGCATTATTTTATGAAACCCAAAAAAGATATAGATGATCTATGGAATGTACCTGCTCTGATGTATCCAGCAGTAATGTTTGTATCTTGGGGAAGGTCCAAATCCTTTTTGAGACACCTGATCAAGACAGATGACACATCTGTTCTATGCTTCATGTATCTGATGTTGATTCTAAACATGACTGTAGAGTATTGTGCATAAAAAGAATGTCTCACATTAAAGAAAATGAAATGATGTTCTTCAGCTAGCCCCTCTCTCTCTCTCTCTCTCTCTCTCTCTCTCTCTCTCTCTCTCTCTCTCTCTCTCTCTCTCTCTCTCTCAGTGAGGACAGCACCCCTCCACCTCACCATTACTTGACTGAACTGATATGGCTCTCATGGACTGGAGGGAGGTCGAGGAGTTAATCTCCAAAGCCATCAAAGAGGCCAAAAGGGATGCGGGACCTACCCTTAACATGAAAATATGCAAAATGATGGGAAAATCAGAATACTTGAAGAGCATATGATGGCTAAAATCAGAGGACTCGAAGAGCAAGTGAAGACTTTCACCTTCAAGCCAATGTCATCCGGATGATCAAAGAAGAATGTGAGATCTCCAATGTAGAGTGTCCCCAGGTGGTCCAGGAAGCATTGGTCGAGGTCTAAAGAAGGTGGTCCATGTCTCTTTGGATTCCATATGAAGGATGAGTGCTCGCGGACGTGATGTATCCCTTCGAGACCTCCATGCTTCTGGGAAGGGAATGCTCTCGTAACCAAGTCGGCAGCAAATGTCGGTGGCATCTACCACCGGTGATGCTCCCTGTGTGATGCCTGTAATCGAACATTGATTCATCGGGTGCGTCGAAGTCTCTCCTCGAGGGTATCCTGAACCCTAGTGAGCTCTTCCTTCTGCATGTCCTCGTTGACCTTTCTTAATTCTCTTGTGGACTACTTTTGCCCAACTCTCGCAAGTGGATTCCACCTCGGTCTTGATTTCTTTCTTTATTGCTTCTTACATGGAAAAGGAGCTCACGAGGATGCAGGTAGCACACTGACACACTTGCATGCAACAGATCCTCCAAGCACGACGAGAGGGGAAGAAAGCCTTAAGCCGTGATCATAAGGTCTTCATAGACTGATGCCCTATCAAATAGGGCTACACGGCCTATAAGGAAGCACCCCACCTGGAGGAGAGGTGGTGCCCAATATGCCATAGAGATAGAGTGAGGAGCACTTCATTGCCAGATGCCCTCCATACTGAGACCTACGAGCACAGTTCCAGGTTGAGGAGTCACTCAAGTTGTGCATGACCACAAGAGACCACGAGCTGAGGATGGGACGCTTCATCACGGTGGCATGTGAGAGATGAGAGCACATGCTACAACTAACACATGAGACAGGGATGGGTACCCAACCGACTATTACTCTGTTCTTTCGTAGAGCTTAGCCACATCAAATGGACCAACCTTCCAAAGGCATAGGACTCACTCTCCGGCAGCACACAGAGTACGACACCGACCACGTATGGTTGGGTACCGATGACCACGACTTCACTAGGAGAATATCTCACGCATCCGTAGAGCCCACGAACACATGGTGGAGCAGATATGCACCACCACCACTTGGGCAGCCCTCTTGCAAGAGGTACTGAGTCCGTCGCTGATGTACCACATCCTCCACCCACCTCCACCCATCATTAGGAGTTAGGGTATACACATGGGTCCCCCGTATATTAGGTGGCCATTGTCTGCAGAGCCAGAGCTAGAGCCATGCTCCCCCCCCCTCCCCCACCCCGCACCACTACATTATCCCCACTACCTCCTCATCACTAGGTACACCATCATGTTGTTGTTTTGAGCCTACACAGTTTTGTGTAGTGAGTATTTTCCTTTCCATTTCTATAGAGTGATGACCAAAGTTGAACATGGTTTTGTCTGATAGGTCACTTTTGGTCTTTTGGAAGACGTTAATATGACTTTCTCTCTCTCTCTCTCTCTCTCTCTCTCTCAGTATATGCCCATCATTATCACACTTAATGAACACATCTAACTCTAAAAGGTTGGAAACATATCTTCTTAAGATTCAAAGACATATGGATACAATTTTACATGACCTACATTAGATGAGTGATGGTTTGAAACACCCCATTTGCACACACTTCTTCGAGATAGAGGGAGAGTAAAATAGATACCCCAAAAGAACTCGGGCTCATAGTAGAAGAGGAAGACAAGAATTGGAGCATGTAAACCATGATATGTCCCAATTATCTAGTACACCTGACATCATGAGTATGAGATATAGACGTTCAGGTTATGAGATACCCTAACTGCCTACTCCATACTACATATTGTTTCGGGCTGAGTGTCGCAATAACCTAGAGCACACCTCCAAAGGATAGGTTTCGGGAATGGGGATTATGAGTATGATATCAAAATCATAACATTCGTTTCTGTTCCAATAATTACTATCACACACTTCATAGATTTCACGATTCAGTAATAGGATTTAGACTCAAAACGATGCACCGCAAGATTCTGGTTTATCACTGGAATTGTTATAGACTTCAGTAAATACGATAGACTTCGGAGTTAATACCGGAATCAAGTTACAACAGCAATTATTGCACCGTAAACATCACATACAGTAGTACTCTGCTTCTTTTCTTCAGACTTCATACAACACTACAGACACTTCCGCATTCTTTGACAGTTGCGTAAGATAGATTGTGCTCTTTCCGGTTCTGGAATAATTGTTTTGCACAGGCAGATAATACCGCACCGTTCAGATAATACCGCACCGTTCTCCTTCTCGTCGTTTTCTCCTACTTCACACCGTTCCGTACCTCGAGATATACGAAAAACACCGCACTTCTAGAGATAACTCTTTAGATCTCTTAGAAATAAACCCTTCTCCTATTTCAAAATATGAATTACAAAGTTAGGTCAATCCATTCTGACGGCTAACAATACCTTTATAGGATGGAGCTAGGGCTTCTTATGCACTTACCATGATTGTGCACCCCCATAGCATATAGTTTTACTCTATCCATCCTGTCATTGGACATTTTCATCCAAGTTATCATGTATTCCCCACATGCCTTCTTCATTCTGCACTTGCTTTTCTACATCTCTATGTCAATGAAAGAGTTTTCTACCTCTCATGATTAGATATTTTGTCTCATGGGCTGGTTTAGCTTCTAATAAAATTTACTATTTTTTGTCTCTTCTTTGTTCCTCTCCTTTGCAATCGGAATTTATGATTTTTTGAGTCTATGCATCACTGAATAATGGATTCTCATGTTTTATAGAGCTTATTCTTTGATGGGTGAGAAATATTTGATTGGAAAGGATGCATATCAGATAGCATTATAAAAAACTTCTTTGGTTCATGGATTAGTAAACGGTGTTATTGAATCATCGCTGTCTTAAAGACTTTGTGATTGAAGTCCTGTAGAATAAATTTTTTGAAGGACCAAGTAAAGGATGGCACCAAGGGATCAAATATCAAACAGGGCACCGAGTCGTTCAAAATCTGGAGTTGGGCGCCAAGACGTCCAAAATCTGGAGTTGGGCGCCAAGACGTCCAAAATCTGGAGTTGGGCGCCGAGACGTCCAAAAATTGGAGTTGGGCACCAAGATGTCCAGATGGTAGAGTTGGGAGACTGCATGCCCAAGGCATGCCCAGACAAGCAGACCTGACAAGGCGGCCATGGGGGCCAGCCACTCATCATTACACGACAAAGTCTGGTACTGGCGGCCATGCTGACAAATGAAACCGCCTAGTGTATTAACTTCCCATTACTTCCATGTAACAGACTCTCCTATTGTAACCGGTTCCTCACCTCTCTCCTATAAAAAGGGGAAACCTCAAGAGAAGGGAATGAGATAGAGTATATAGTGCACACTACAGGAGAAGATAGCTAAGAGTAGATAGCAGAGTCCTGCTCATGTTATTTGCTTATGCTTCTTATGTTATTTGCTGATGTTATTTATGTGAGAATACTTGGAGTTTGAATTCTGTTGTTCCCTTGCTTGGTATGATCAACTGTGGTATGATTAGTGGTATGATTTGTGATACATTTGGTTTTGTGCTCTATTCTTCTCCATGCTCACTTTTGTTGTGATTTCTCTCCTAAGTGTAGTTTCTATAAGTGTCTATTATGGTAATGTGCTTAATATGCCCATGTGCTTACATGTTCTCTAGGAGTAGTGCATTTTGCATTCCCTACACCCACACACTTCACCTCACCACCTACAGGTGAAAATTTGGCACTCCCGGTGGGACAGGGCTTCTGGAGACTTGCTTTCCTTGAGAAATCACTTAGTATTGAGTACCCTTGAGAAATCACTTAGGGTTTGAGTGCCGAGGGCCACCTCTCTTACTCCTCTTCCTCCTCTCCTGGGCGACTCCTCCTCCTACTCCTCCCTTGGCGCCTTGGGCGACTTCTCCTCCTCTTTTGGCTTCCTGGGCGACTCCTCCTCCTCCTCTCTTGGCATCTTGGGCGACTCCTCCTCCTCCTCCTCCTTCTTGGCATCTTGGGAGACTCCTCCTCCTCCTCCCCCTTCTTAACGTCTTGGGCGACTACTCCTCCTCCTTTAGAGTCTTGGGTGACTCCTCCTCTCCCTGGGCGACTCCTCCTCCTCCTCTCCCTTCCTAACTTCTTGGGCGACTACTCCTCCTCCCTCCACTTGAGCAACCTCTTCTTGGGCGAAGACTCCTCCCAGGCGACCTCTTCATTGGGGTGACTTCCTCCATCAGAAGTAGTTCCAAAGATGGTCCATGACCCACACTAGAGCTAGCAAAGAGAAGAAGCTAAGCCCTAAGAAGACACCAATCAAAAGTTACCAAAGAAGAAGGCTAGATCCTTATCTAACACCCATAAGAAGTATACCTGTCTCAAGCCTAGTCTCTAGAATAGAAGGGTTAGACAACAAGGCTAAAACTCAAAAGACCTTACCTCAAGACACTCTTCTTAATAAGGCTATGGAAGAGGAACTTTCCACTCTTTTGTCAAGAATAAATATTAGATTTTCTTCATTTCATGGGGGTGCTAATGAAGATCCTGAAGATCATGTACGAAGATTTCTTTCAATTTGTAAGAGTAGGGGCTTACAGCAACGACAGGACTCCTTCCTTTCTCTCTTTCCATCAACTCTTGAAGGATTGGCGGACAAATGGTTCAGCCAGTACGCGGAAAACCATTTCCAAACATGGGAAGCATTGAGGACCGAATTCACATACACATTTCGGCCAGGTAACTCTACAGAAAGAACGTTAGATGAACTTGAGAATCTAATCTTGCATATGGGAGAATCATTTTTAGAACTTATGACGCGGGCAAGGTCACTCGTGGCAAGATTACCGAAACCACCAAGGGATTTCCTTGTTAAGAAGTGGGTGGAGAAGGCCTTGCCGAAATCCACAGAGAAGATTCTGAGAGAGCTTTTGAGACCAGATGCCACTTTGAGAGAATTTGAAGCAGCTTCCACAAGGATTGAGGCTGCAAGGGTTCATTTTGGAACACATCCGGGAAAGACTTTCCTCCAAGATGAAGACATGGTGACAGCCTTGCGGAAGGAACTAGAGACCTTAAACCTTCAAAGAAATCGAGAAGAGGACAAGGTACTTCGGAAGGTCTCACTCAAATACGACAAGAGCTTGAAGAACTCAAAACATTAAGGGAGGTAAGAACTAGACTATGGTGTTCTCTCTGTAGTACTCAAGGACACACATCACAAGAATGTCCAAGGAGGCTAACATGCCAGTTTTGTGGAAAGGGTGGCCATGAGGCCAAGGATTGTTATTTTCTGAAGGGTCTTGGAAATCAGGCTATGATGCCATGACAACCTCCGGCAGCTCAATGGGTAGGGGTGGCTCAGTCCTCCTTGTTAGGGCAACCACCCTTACCATCCACTACAACACCTCATGTAACAACTTTTTACACCAATCAAGGACCTCAACGGCAAGAAGGTAGGCCTCGTCAGAACCGACCACCTAGGCCTATAATGTGTTATAGATTGGGGAGTATGGACACTTCCAAAGTAAATGTTCACTTCCTGAGGATGCCCCACCATGCAAAAACTGTCCTGAAACACGGGATCATTACACGAAAGATTGCCCAAAGTCAATGCCATCTTCAAGCACACCACATAACTCTTGCCCCCTACATATGATCACAGTAACTAATGATGAGGGCAATGTAGACTCTCCAAGTGCCCGAAGTAGTCCAGCTTGAGGAACTTCCTAGAGTAATGACAAGGGCACAAAAGCAGACTCCACCTCCTAGTCCGAGCTGGGCGCCTCCGCCTCCAAGTAGCTGGGCCACTCCAGAGGCTTGGGCTCCATACTCTGCTCAAGGACCTCCACATTGGGCACTTGAATGGGCAGCTTATCCTCCATCTTGGGCTACCCCTACAATTGGCTGGGCAGCCCAACGGGCATCTGGGAAGCCTCACACAGAGCCATATAAAACAACATCACCTAACATCAAGGAAGAAGTTGATATAGGAGAAGAAATATCTAATGAAGATCTAGGCGACATCATGGATTGGATTGAGGAGACCAATAATGTTTCATGCTTTACAATAGCAATCAAGGAAAAAGAAGAAGAAGAACCTACTGTGGTGGAGTATGTGGTATTAGGAGAACAAGCTAAAGATTTCCGAAGAGGTAAAGTTTTGAAAGGAGTTGAAGGAAGAAAAGGGATTGAAGCAAGCCAAACAAAAGAAGAACTAGTAGAAAGCATTTTCCCATTGGTGGAAGTCCCAGTAGGATGGACACAGGAAAAGACCCAGGAAATCACCATTAATGATAGTCCGGCATTCACCAAGCAAATGTTGTTTAAGGACCAGAAAGAGGCAATTTTGGAGCAAGTTAAAGAAGTCAACTTAGGGGAAGAAGAAAATCCACAAAATCTTCTACTGGTAAGCTGGTTGTGGGACCACCCTCTTGTTCTCACAGAGGTAATAACATTCATGAATAATTTTAAAGATGTATTTGCATGGAGTTACAAGGATTTGACAGGAATACCAAAAGAACTGGGAATACACACTATTCCTCTAGTGGCAGAAGCTCGGCCAATTAGAGGGAAAATGTATAGATTAAATCCCAAATATGCAGAGGCAGTCAAGAAGGAAATCCAAAAAATGGAGGAAGCAGGTATCATAGTCCCTGTACAGCATTCAGAATGGTTGTCCTCTATGGTCATAGCACCTAAGAAGCAACCTAATAAAATCAGGGTTTGTGTGGATTTCCGAGCATTAAATAAGGTAACCATCCTTGACGGGTTTCCCACTCCCTTTTTTGAACAAGTGATTGAAGATGTGGCACGACATGTGCTGTACAGTTTCATGGATGGTTTCAGTGGATACAATCAACTGGAAATCCATCCTCATGATCAACCAAAAACAGCCTTTGTAACTCTTTGGGGAACCTATATCTACACCAAAATGGCTTTCGGCCTTAGAAATGCACGAGCCACTTTTAATAGGACAGTATATCTGATCTTCAATAAGTTGCTCCTAAAATTCTTAAGAATTTTCATGGATGACTTTTCAGCCTTATCTGGAGCAGCCTTCACCACTGCACTAGAGAATGTGCCAGAACATTTGAAGCAATTAGAACAAGTATTCCAACGTTGCAGAGAGACAGGTTTGAAACTTAACCCTAACAAATGTCATTTTCTGGTAACCCAAGGTACCTTGTTAGGACATGTGGTCTCTGCTAAAGGGATGACTCCAGATCCAGATAAGGTAATGTCAATTCTTAAGCTTCCAAGACCTATAAATGCTAAAGAGGTCCAGAGCTTCTTGGGGCACACAGGATATCACTGCAAGTTTATACGCATGTATGCAGAGGCAGCACGACCACTTTCACGGCTTACGAGTAAAAGTTTTCCCTTTCAATGGTTTGAAGAAGAAGATTCAGCATTCACTTATCTAAAACAAAGGTTGGCATCTGCACCTATACTCATCTCACAAGATTGTTCTAAGACATTCCACGTGCATTCCATGTGCATGTAGATGCAAGCTTGTATGCAATAGGAGCTATACTGACTGCGAAGCACACAAATTAGATCAGCCCATTCATTACGCGAGTAGGATCCTCTCAAAAGCCGAGAAGAACTATAGCACCACAGAAAGGGAAGCATTGGCTATTGTATTTGCCCTCAAGAAATTCAGGCATTATTTATTAGGCACTACCTTCACAGTGATTATGGATCATCAAGCTTTGAAATATTTGTTGAATAAGCCACAAGTTGCAGGAAGAGTATGGAGATGGTTGCTCCTCTTCCAAGAATTCGATTTTGAGATTGTACAGAGGAGCGGTAGGCAACATGTCATTGCAGACCACCTCTCTCGCATCAGGCATCCAACTCAAGCAACAAAAGGAGTAGAAGATGATTTCCCAGACAACCAAATATACAAGGTAAATATAGCACCTACATGGTATGATGATTTAACTCTCCTCCTAGGAAAAGGTCAATTTTGTACCGGGTCTGCTCCATTGGAAAGGCGTAGACTCCTCCTAAAAAGTAAGAATTTCATGATGGCAAAAGATACCCTCTATAAGGCTGGTCCTGATGGGATGTACAGAAGGTGTCTTCAACCACATGAAATAGAAACTATTCTTCAATCGGCACATGAGGGAAAGTCTAGTGGTCATTTTCCTAGACATATCACTGCACTGAGGGTACTTCAAAGTGGCCTATGGTGGCCATATCTCTTCAGAGATGCCACTAAATTTGCCAAGGCATGTGATGTTTGTCAACGATGTGCGCCCAAACCAACACGACAAAGGAACCAACCGCTTAATATCTCGGTAGCTTGGCAACCCTTTGAGCATTGGGGAATAAACTTTGTTGGCCCTATTTTTCCAGTAGCACAAGATTCAGGTGCAAAGTATCTTTTAGTAGCAACGGATTATGCCACTAAGTGGGTTGAAGTAATAGCCAGTAAGGAATGTACCGCTGAAACGGTAGCTACCTTCTTGTATAATTACATCTTTTGCAGATATGGATGTCCAATAGAGGTCACAACAGATCAAGGATCCCATTTCGTCAACAAGGTGCTGACTTTGATTTTTGAAAAATATCAAATATTCCATAAGAAGTCCTGTGCATACTACCCAAGGGCAAATGGTCAGGAGAGCACAAATAAAGTTCTCATGCTCTTACTAAGAAAAACATGCTTACAGTTTCCTAATACATGGGGCCAGGCATATCTTGGAACCTTGTGGGCCTACAAAACTTCTTTCAAAGCCACAACAGGACATACTCCATTTGAACTAGTATATGGAATACAAGCAATTGCTCCTTTTGAGTTTTTGCATGGCTCCAACCGCGTGGGAACAAATCGAATTCCTAGATTTACTAGCATACTCTCGGCCAACATTGTGAGGCTCCAACTTCTTGAAGAAAAGAGAAGGATAGGCAATGAAACTCTAGTGGAAGTACAAGAAAAAAGAAAACAGAATCATGATGCAAAACTATGGAAATCAAAGATTAAGGAAGGCAGCTTAGTTTTGTTGTACCACCCGCGACTCTTTCAGAAGAAGGCTAAGAAGAAGTTGATGCCTAGATGGAACGGATCTTTTAGGGTCATACGCACACTTCCAAAAGGTGCAGTACAAATTTCCACATTGACGGGCACAATACTGCCCCTAGTCAATGAATCTAAGCTTAAACCCTATATAGAAGGATAGGAAAGCAGGAGTTTCCCTTGTATATAATGTATATACCTTTATGTTGTTTCCTATTAGCTTATGTCATTTCCTTTATTAGATATTGGATTTTTCTCATCTATCTTCTTCACATATCTCATTCTTATTTATCTACTCCTACCACTACCATTTTCCTCTCATAGGCTTATGCTTCAAACTCCTTCTATCTCTTGTCACATAATTCTCTTCCCTTTTTCCTTCTGATGCCACCTCTCTAAGCCAAGAATGGCAATGGATCAAGCTCTTAACCACCCTGGGCGACCCCTCATCCTTCCACTTTGCCAAATTGGGCGATCCTCCTCCCTCTCAAGCTCTATGGCCAAGCTCGGAGACCCCTCATCCTTCCACTTTGCCAAATTGGGTGACCCTCCTCCCTCTCAAGCTCTATGGCCAAGCTGGGCGACCCCTCATCCTTCCACTTTGCCAAATTGGGCGACCCTCCTCCCTCTTAAGCTCTATGGCCAAGCTGGGCGATCCCTCATCCTTCCACTTTGCCAAATTGGGAGACCCTCCTCCCTCTCAAGCTCTATGGCCAAGCTGGGAGACCCCTCATCCTTCCACTTTGCCAAATTGGGCGACCCTCCTCCCTCTCAAGCTCTATGGCCAAGCTGGGCGACCCCTCATTCTTCCACTTTGCCGAATTGGGCGACCCTCCTCCTTCTCAAACTAGTAACCAACATGGGCAACCGACCTCTCATCCTTCAACCTTGACGAATTTGGGCGACCTCTACTCCATCTCAGCTCTATGTCCAACCTGGGCGACCCCTCATCTTTCCACCTTGACAAATTGGCCGACCCTCCTCCTCATGCGTTTCTATGGGCGACCCTCCCTTCTCCTCCCTTCAAATAACTTGGACCTCCTCCCCTGCTCCTTACTTAAATATGACTTGGACCAACTTCCCTCCTTCCTGGGTTAAGTTGAAACACCTCATCTCCTCCTCATTCTAGCCTCCTTAGAATCTCAATGGCAACCCCCTCTTCCCTCACTTCTACACTTGGCAACTTCAACCTCCCCAACTTCCCCAACTTCTTACTTTGCCTTGTTCGATCTCCCCACCCTCCTTCCTCTGGGAAACTTCTCCACCTTCCCATCCCATTAATCCTCGAATCGGGCTCCTCATCATCAATTGTTAAACACCCAATCTACACCTATCTCCTCTCTTCCACCACTGTACCCTTTCCCTCCACGACCTCCTAACACCTTCCATGAATGACCTCCACACCTCTACTCATCATTGATTCTCTACTTAATCCGTCCCCAAAGGGCTTGGGAGCCACTCCTCCAAATTTGCTTAACACCCTCCATGAATGACCTCCACACCTCTACTCATCATTGATTCTCTACTTAATCGGTCCCCAAAGGGCTTGGGAGCCACTTCTCCAACTTTGCTTAACTAGGGAGACCACTCCTCCAAGTTGCCACTAAGTTGGGCGACCCTCCTCCAACTTTGCTTAAATAGGGCGACCACTCCTCCAAGTTGCCACTATTTTTGGGCGACCCTCCTCCACCTCTACTCTCTACCTAGGCGACCCTACTCCCACCTCTACTCTCATCGATTTAGGAGACCCTCCTCCACCTCTACTCTCTACCTAGGTGACCCTGCTTCCACCTCTACTCTCATCAATTTAGGAGACCCTCCTCCACCTCTACTCTCTACCTAGGCGACCCTACTCCCACCTCTACTCTCATCAATTTAGGCGACCCTCCTCCACCTCTACTCTCTACCTAGGCGACCCTCCTCCACCTCTACTCTCTACCTAGGCGACCCTTCTCCCACCTCTACTCTCATCAATTTAGGCGACCCTCCTCCACCTCTACTCTCTACCTAGGCGACCCTACTGCCACCTCTACTCTCATCAAGTTAGGAGACCCTCCTCCACCTCTACTCTCACCTTAGGCGACACCTCCTCCCACCTCCACCTTGGGTGACCATCCTCCTGTTTATAGTCTCATAAACTAGGGCGACCTCTCCTCCCAACTCCCACAATAGGGCGACCCCTTCTCCCACCTCTCACCTTAGGCGACCACTCCTCCCATCTCCACCTTGGGCGACCCTCCTCCCATTTATAGTCTCATAAACTAGGGCGACCTCTCCTCCCAACTCCCTCAATTAGGCTACCTCTCCAAGTACCCTCATCATCAATTGGGCGACCTCCCCACCCCCCTCATCCTAAATTAGGCGACCTCTTCACCCCCTTCATCCTCAAATTGGGCAACCTCTCCACCTCCCTTCATCCTCAATTAGAGACCTCTCCAACTCCTATCATCCTTCATTTGAGCAAGCATACCCACTCATCGGAACCACCTCTTGTTCCACCTCTTTCCTTCTAGACTCTTATGACCAATCCCTCCTAACTCTAAGTCCCTAACCCATATTGGAGACCACCAACTATGTCGCGGCCTCCTCTAGTTATAACTGCATTTTGTTCTCTTGTAAATGTTTTCTTGTTGTAACAACTGAGTATTGTACTCCCTTATCTCTCCGAGACGGAGAGACACTAGTGGCGGGCAACCTGTAGAATAAATTTTTTGAAGGACAGAGTAAAGGATTGCACCAAGGGACCAAATATCAAACTGGGCACCGAGACGTCCAAAATCTGGAGTTGGGCGCCAAGACGTCCAAAATCTGGAGTTGGGCACCAAGACGTCCAAAATTTGGAGTTGGGCGCCAAGACGTCCAAAATCTGGAGTTGGGCGCCAAGACGTCCAAAATCTGGAGTTGGGCGTCGAGACGTCCAAAAACTAGAGTTGAGCACCAAGATGTCCAGATGGTAGAGTTGGGCGACTGTATGCCCAAGGCATGCCCAGACAAGAAGACCTGACAAGGCGGCCAAGTGGGGGCAAGCCACTCATCATTACACGACAAAGTCTGGTACTGGCGGCCATGCTGACAAATGAAACCGCTTAGTGCATTAACTTCCCATTACTTCCATGTAACAGACTCTCCTATTGTAACCGGTTCCTCACCTCTCTCCTATAAAAAGGGGAAACCTCAAGAGAAGGGAATGAGATAGAGCATATAGTGCACACTACAGGAGAAGATAGCTAAGAGTAGATAGCAGAGTCCTTCTCATGTTATTTGCTTATGCTGCTTATGTTATTTGCTGATGTTATTTATGTGAGAATACTTGGAGTTTGAATTCTGTTGTTCCCTTGCTTGGTATGATCAACTGTGGTATGATTAGTGGTATGATTTGTGATACATTTGGTTTTGTGCTCTATTCTGCTCCATGCTTACTTCTGTTGTGATTTCACTCTTAAGTGTAGTTTCTATAAGTGTCTATTATGGTAATGTGCTTAATATGCCCATGTGCTTACATGTTCTCCAGGAGTAGTGCATTTTGCATTCCCTGCACCCACACACTTCACCTCACCACCTACAAGTCCCTTTATTTGAAATAGATTTATGTCTACTATAAAAGATGTTCCAGATGATTGGAGTATGCTTTTTCCTACTTTCATAAGATGAGTGCAAAAACATATAATGATGCTATGATTTTTGAGATTCTGTGCAACTGACCTTTATGATCTTAGTGGTCAAGCATGCCTGTTTTTCTCATCTTGATCTGCTCATTTTATTTTGCATCACATCCTCGTATATTTGACCTATATGATACCACTTTGGATTTCCCTTACCTAATGTCAATACTCTCATGCCAAATGACAATACATAGTTTGGTGTTTAAATCTTGATGATTTGAAGTTTCTTCCATTTTACTTCCTATCCCTCCTCGGTATTGGAATTTTAGGACTTCAAATGGATTTCTAGTTCAGTAATCCAATGACATGTATGTTACTTCATATATACAATAAAAAAATTGTAATAAAATATACAAGCCCACATCCACTTAATATATCTTCAAAGACACAAAACAAGAGCCATTCATAATGAGCTGTGCATTTCTTGTTTAGAATTATAAATAATCCTCGTGAAAATTCTTCGTACCCTACTCCAAGTGAAGTTCAGTGTATCCAAGGAATGCAAATCATCCAAAAGAAGGCTTCCTTTTCCACCATGTACATATAACTTCGATCCTAAGCATGTGGCGGCTGCGTTCTGCCTTGGTCCAGGTATTGATCCCCGTGTATTTTGCAAGGTCCAGGTCCAGGCCTGTCAAAACCATGCCATTATTAGAAAATATATATTTGGTAATAATGATGATAGATAAGACTTAAAGATCTCTCACAACAATTTTTGAAACAGATAAAAGAAACAACAGAAAACAAGCAATCATGAACTCTAGCACCTCTGCGTTTTAACTAGCTACGTTAGATGCAATTTTAGTGGCTGTAGATGGCATAACAAATCTATGGCGTGCTAGAATATACTATAACAATTTTTAATTTTGACATGGATAT
Source organism: Ceratopteris richardii (assembly GCA_020310875.1). Taxonomy (NCBI): domain Eukaryota; kingdom Viridiplantae; phylum Streptophyta; class Polypodiopsida; order Polypodiales; family Pteridaceae; genus Ceratopteris; species Ceratopteris richardii. The sequence continues at coordinate 141,905,080 of CM035416.1, forward strand.
GACAACTTATTTCTGGTATACCTCTGAGGATTTAGATTTAATGTTCAGTCACAAAAGAAGCTCGTGAAATTCTCATAAGGCTTAGAATTCCATATACATGAATAGTGATTTAACAACAGGAATAGCTGTATAATTAATACCTCACATTTGGATAACTTCAAAAATTTTAAATGAGTTTGCATATATTGTAGTTCATACTTCGAAATTGCAAACGTCCACATGCACACGTACATACTTTTACTTTTCTGAAAAAAAATCTTGATTATAGTTTATATACAAGTATTGTGTCTCTAGGAAAACAAAATGCCTAAAGCACGTTTGGAAAAAAGTTCCTTGAGTAATGCAGTAGGAGTGGAAGAGGAGAACATATTCCTTTCTTCAAAGCTCATCACATTCCAAGATTTGCAGATGTACCACGATAACCAGAAATCCATGTGTTCTAGAATCCATAGTAAAACTAGATTTCGGTGTCTATACAACTTGAACGAGATCTGAACCAGGTCATGTGTGAAAAGAAAGGCAAAAGATGCAACAAAATATTATCCCATTCACCTATGATATGGCAACTTCTCTAGAGATCATAGTGCAAGGTCTCATTCTATGATTCAGAACACGGGGATGGGAAACCCAAACCACAAACTAAGTGCTGTTATAAGAAAGCACCCATATTTAATTCTCCAATATTTCTCTATTAGAAGATGGCGGGATGATGTGGAAGGGAATCAGCCCAAATGTTAGTGCATCGATTCTACCACAATTCAGTGGGTATTGGACAATGTCCATAACAGTTACACATCAAAGCAAATTCTTTCGCAAAGGTAAGTTTCAAATAGTAAGAGAAAGGAGATGATTTAGACCATGTTTTAGCTGATGTCAATTTCCCATCCTTCTCCCTATGGTAATCAATAAAATGAGATGGAAAACAAGAGCACACATTTGGGAAAGTTTGAGCTCTCTTTTGGACCCTCCAAAAAAATAGCATTATTTGGTCATGTTTAAAGCTAATTTTGTATTTAAAAAATCATAGAATTGTTTCTATTTTATTGTTTCTTGTGTTAGTGCAAATACTTTACTAATTGAACATGTGAATTATTTTATTATATTCTTGACCCTTTATACAAACATAGAAATACATTTTTTAATCATTGTACATGTCTCCTACCCATATCTCAAACATAATTGAAAGGGGAGGCCCACTACTATTTTCAATCAATAAAATGATGAAAACTCTCCCTTTATTTTTATTTTTTAAGAGCATGCCATTACTAGCTTTTCAGAGTTACATAAACACATGAATCATTCACCTTTCACTTATGAGTAAGGAATTCATTGCTAAGAACATGGATAAGAACTTACTTTTGAACTAATAACTTAAGTGGTGTTATGTGACACATGTTTTAAAATGCGATATGAACTCTCCACTCAAGGAGTGAAGGTTATATCACATTTTAAAACACTCTCTAGGTTTACAATAATAAAAGTCCAAAAGTGTTCAAAAACAATAACGAAACAAAATCAAAGTTTTTAATAATAAATGACTCAAAAGTTCTTTTTTATTCAAAACTTGAAAAAGTTTCCTCTACAAATTTAAAGGGGTGGGAATTAGGTGACTAGGTGGGTGGAATATCAATAAAGTACTTAATGTGAGTGAAAATTGTAGATCTTAAGACACTCTTTATTTTCTCTAGAGTGCGTTTTCAAACACGATACAACCCCTTCTCTCTTCGAGTGGAAAGCCCATATTGTATTCTAAAACACATTTTTAAAATGCGATAGGAATCCTCCACCGAAAGAGGGGAAGGGGTCGTAGCATTTAGAAACACATTACAGACAAAATCAAGAGTTTCGAAGAAATCTTGTATAGCTTAAATTAACACCCTACAAAATTTTTTGGTACACCTATATTCTCAATGTAATGGAGTCTAATTGCAAAGTGTAAGAGTCTAATTGCAGGATAAGACTAATTTTCAGAATTGGTCTAATGCAATAGAAGAGGCTAATTTCTCCAATTGGTCTGTCGACTAATTTCCCAAAGAGACCAATTTTGCAAAATTGCTCTATGGACTAATTCACAATTCGTCCAAGGCAAGAAGAAGAGTCCAATTTCACAAATTCCTCTAAGGCAAACAAAGAGACCAATTTCACAAATTGATCTTTGGACTAATTTTCCAAATAGAAACAATTTTTCAAATTTGTCCGAGGCTATCTCAAATTCATCCAAGGCTTGGATCACTTGAAACTTAAAGAGAAGGACCCATCAAAAGCAACTGAGCAGAATAAGAGAGTGGAGACAAAGAGAACAGAGAATTAGAGCACATACCAGAGTACCGGGTTTGACAGAGTACTGATAGAGTACCGGACCTCGTAGAGTACCAGAAAAGTGAGAGTGAAGGAGATAGATTGGTGGACTAACTGCCCCGCATAGAAGCTTATTTAAGGAAAGGTATTCGAGTACCAAAGATATCATACACCATATCAGATACAAGAGATACATCATATATCATACATCAAAGGAGAGAGAGAGAGAGAGAGAGAGAGAGAGAGAGAGAGAGAGAGAGAGAGAGAAATGAAATGATATATTTACGTCTTCAGAAAGCCAAAATGACCTATGAGACCAAAAGTTACAAAACAGGTGAATCTGATACAAAATCTGAGTACCAAAGGAAGTGGTATTGAAAATGAAAGATGTAAAATAGCTGGGAAAAGGCTAACACCAAGACTAATACAACAAAGGGCTGATACATAGGAGGGATGTGTTGATATACAAGGCTAGAGATCTATCCCCATCTGCATTGTGGGCATCTGAAAAGTACCTCTCGAATCCTCCGCTATAGTCTCCGTCGATACTGTGAAGCACCTCTCACTCTCGGTCATCTAGATCTCCCTAGCTCCACTGCTCGTTCTATGAGGGTGCAAGTAGTGGCTCTATGAGTGTGGACAGAGCTTGTATTAGATGCTCTACTGACTTCTCCTCTAGCTGCCTAGTGTCCGGTGTAAAGAAATCCGTAATCTGTCTCTGGGATTGTCTCCCTCCAGCTCTCCTCAGTAGAGTGTCTCTATGTCTGTGTACCTCTAGTAGATATAGTCCAAGACATCTATGATCCTCAAAACTCATGACTCAAGATAGAGGCCCAAAACCCTCTCTGAATAGACAATGAAAACGGCCCCGTATCTCATAGTATACCGTGCAATGACATATGTAATGTAGCTCTGTCTCAGGCTCTAGGTGACATAGACTGCATATCCTGCTATCTGCTGATACCCCTCTGAATCTGCCAGTCTCAATCTCAAGCTGATGTGGTGCGCAACTGGCCAATGGCACAACGCAAGGCATGGGAAAGGTGTGTATCCATATAGCTAGGAAGAGTCACAAACCCATCCGTTGTGAGGTGTAGAAGATGCTCTCTATAGAAAGCCATCTTCGTACCCAATTCTTGCGTAGGCTCAATCCATGTCCTCCTCGTGTCCAGCTGGATCAGATCCTGACGAATGAGTGTAGTAATCTCCACCCGTGTCAGGTACATCAGGGGTGTCTGTAAAGAGTACTGGAAAAGAGGAAGCTTGTCTATGGTAAAACCATGTCTCTGAAACCATGATGTCATCTGTGCAAACCAGCATGATGTATCCCTTTGCAGATGTATCCCCTTGCAGAGCTAGCTGTCTGGATGAATCGAGGGCCAACCTCGTATATCTATCTCTGGTAGTGTCCTACAAGCTGTGTACAAAGGAGACTGCTCTAGTGAGTGCCTCAATCTCAATAGGGGGAGCAGCTAGCTCCGCTCGAATGATATCATGTGGTACGGAGGCCTTGGCTCTAATCATCCTAAATATCATAGATACCAAGGGCCTCTCCATGCCTTTCCACCCATCCTGACCTATAGAAGGTCCCCAAACCTGTACCCCATATAGCATAGTAGAGGCAACCAAAGTACCAAAGAGCCATAACTTTGTCCTGGGTTCCTGAAACTGAACTTGCGAGCACATCCTCTCCAATCCTCCCAAAGATGCAGATGCTCTAGTGAGTCTAGTCTCTGCTTCTCTCCTCAAGGAAAATCTCGGTCCAGTGAATACTACCCCCAGATATGTGTATGCATCTCTATACTCCACAACCTCCTGCCCATATGTGAAAATAGGTTTTGATCTCCTGATCCATTGCGGTGTGGTGTTCAACACCATAACCTTGGTTTTACTAAGGTTTACAGACAGACCACTATCCTCTCCAAACCTGTGTAGAGCATCCAAGTGTCTTTGCATACCCTCCGGTGAGTCAGATATCAAAACAATATCATCAGCATATAACAACAATGGGATCCACATCCCTGCCAACTCGGCCCCTCTATCACCCTCTCTGTCAATGTAATCAGACACCTCATCAACATACATACCAAATAGAGTAGGAGACAGTGGGAAGCCCTGTTCCACTCCAATAGTAGAGTGAACTAAATCAGATACCCCTTCTGGGGTGCAAACTCCCATCACTGATCTGTACAAAGCCATAATCCCCCACATCAACTCTACGGGTACCCCCATCTCCTGTAGTCTGCGCATCAATCGAGCTCTCGGCACCATGTCAAATGCTTTGTGGAAGTCCACAAAGCTACAATAAATCCGCTTCCCGTGTGACCTTCCCTCTTCAATGATGGCTCTAAGTGTCAGAGAGAGAGAGAGAGAGAGAGAGAGAGAGAGAGAGGAAATGCATCGTTGTTCTCAAGCTTCAACACCTAAGTGGAGGAGTTAGACAAGAGGCTAGACAAGAGGCTCTGGTCTTGTCACCAAGGGTGGAGAAACAGAGTTAGTATACATGGACTGAGTGCCTAGCAAGAGAAGTGTGTGCTTCCCTATCACTTAAGGTGTATTTGTGGTTAGATTGTAAAGTCTTCAGGTACTTCTAGTAGAGCCATCACTTCATTCACTTGTGATTGAACAGCCTATGTTGTACACTTCCATGATTATGTTAATGGAGTAATGCTTCTGCAACTCTAAATCTTTGCTCTTCTTTTGTCTTGTTTGTAATCTTATTGTGGTTGTGCAAAGCAAACACATAGTGCATACTGCATTGGGAAAAAGATGCCAACTCGAGCACAAGAGAACAAGAATTTCCTCTACAGATCTATAATTTTCACTCAAATTACATACTTTCTTGATATTCCACCCATGTAATCACCTAATTTTCGTCCTCTAAATAATTTTATAAAACATATTTTTTCTAAACTTCAAGCATAAAAAGACTTTTGAGCCATTTATTATCAAAAACCTTTATTTCATGTCATTAATTATTGCTGAAAACTTTTATATCTTTATTATTGAAATTCTAAAGTGTGTTTTAAAATAGGATAGAGCCCCTTCCCTCTTAAAGTGGAGAGCTCAAATCACTTTTTAAAACACTTGTTTAGAAATGCGATATGAATTATCCACTCAAAAAGGAAGATTTATATCGTGTTTTAAAACACAGTCGAAACAAAACGAAGTGTGTCTAAAAGTTGCAATTTTAGATGAGGACTGGATATTTTTTGAAAGGAGACATAAGAAAGTGAGACAATCCTCTTAGTTTTTGATGTATTGCATGTATCGTTTTTTCAAGTTCACGCATGAGGATTTTACCGATATGAGATATAATTTAAAATTGTCTTCGAATCTAATGGATCATACTTTATTCTTTCCCTCATGTTCATTTTTTTTTCACTCTAACTCAAAGACTATATTATTTTACTATGCCTAGTTGTATTTTATTATTGCACTAAGAATGACAAAATATTATATCTTATGAAGCACACCCTGCAAGAAAATAATATTGTTTAATATATTTTTTGTGTATTTTCCATGAATATTCCACCAATGAGATATTGTATTTTATAATTGCACTTTGGACAAAATATAATATCTGATAAAGCATACCCCATAAGAAAGAAAATTTTTTAAAAGGTTTTGAAATTTTTTTATTTTCCATGAATAGGAGCATAACATTGACCCTTTTTGTATGATAACCTACTTTTCACCTATTTTCAGGTGGCTCAAAAGTGAGCTCTAAAATCTCCTAATGATACTGAGGCATCAAACACCCAAGAAAGCATATAAAATTTGCATCGATTGGAAACAATTCTCAAACATAAAGAAATAAAAAGCTGATAGGCATGATCAAGAAGACAATGAACTAAGTGCCAAGTCATTTTTCTGTGTGAATAACGAACAAATGTTCCAAGAGAATCGCTAATTGACGGGTATGCAAAAAAGATGTAGTCGGAGAAATCAAATATCGATGATTCAAATATCAATGATGAATCATCGATTGTTTTCCCATCCCAGTAGATGTTAGGAAGAAGAATATTCCATGCAATACAAGAAGAGTAGTAGCACGAGCGTGAATTTCGAAGATGCATGGGAAAAAACTTAGACCAGAATCCCATATCCCATGCAATTGAATATAAACAACTCTTGGATTAATAAAATTATTAATAATCTCTACTCAAGGATGAGATGAGCATATGAATATCCAGATACACATGCGATGCCAAGCATACATATGCATGATAAGGCCTAAAATGCACAAGCAGGCTTAAGCCCATGGCTGAATAAGAAAATCCCCAGCATAAGAAATTATCAAATTAATAGAAGGCTTTCACTATAGAAAGAATTTCAATAACAAAGTAAATGAATGCAAACAAGAGAAGTGCTATACAAGTGCATGATGATCCAAATAATGCATGCCTTAAAATCAAAAGACCGCTAAGAGGCTTTCCATCTAAGAACTTGGAGATCATCCTCTACAAAGCCCACTAAGTTGCAATAGAGAACTAACATCGATACTAAGTAGTAACCAAGATCTCAAAATAGAAAGCCCTTCTGAACTTGGAGACCATTTTGTGGTAGGGCATCAAAGCTTTCATAGTCAATTTTAACTACCTTGGATTTAGAGAATTTCACACCCAATCATCCAAGCAAAGCACATTTATCAAGATGTTATTGAGACACGAAGGAAAACAAAAAAAATTGATATAAGCCAACTTCACACCCAATCATCCAAGCAAAGCACATTTATCAAGATGTTATTGATTTCCCAATTAAAAGTACTGTATTGGGATTTAGAGAATTTCACACCCCATCATCCAAGCAAAGCACATTTATCAAGATGTTATTGAGACACAAAGGAAAAGAAAAAAAATGATATAAGCCAACTTCTCTCCGAAACCAATGATAAAAATGGTGTGATGAATGATTTCCCAATGGAAAGTATTGTATTGCAAGATTGTGGGTGGCTACAGATCACTGATCAGGAATGGGCTTCTTATTGGAGCAGGGAGCCCCATTATGCACTTTGTGAAGGCTTCATCTACACACAACCACTTGTTTTGACAGATAGAGAATAAAGCTTCATTAGGAACGCAATCTGACTACAAGGTACCCAAAATGGATCCAGCAAGTAAATACAAAGATACAACATCCCAACGTCTTCAATTGAGATGATCGCATCAAAATGGGCTCATTTTTAAACTTACAAAGTATAGGATATTCCAAATCTGGTTCAAGATGAGAAGAGATACATAAATCAATGTAACTTGCTTACAACCAAGAAGTGCCAAGTAAATATAAGTGCCTGCCTCAGACCTTGAGACACTCTTGCCTCTCAATCCTCACTCCAAGTCCCTTCCACTTGCAAGATGTGACCCTTCTCCCTTGACAGTACACAGGTACTCACTTCAGGCAACTCCTTAATGTAGAATTGGAAACATGTATCAAGTTGCTAACCCATATTTAGAGCTGACGAAGCCAGCTTACTAGGAATATACAAGAGTATACCCTCATAATTGAAGGAAAATACTTTGAATGCGATCCTTTCCAGTTGAGTCATTACTTCACATTGCTCATGGATTGAGGATTCTGGTTAAGACCATCTCCCAGGATGTCCCTCATAAGGGTGATGAGGCAAGCATGATCTTGAGAGGGGGTAAGGTCTGATCTATTCAACTCTGAAGAGGCAGAATAATTACCAGCCACCTGTTACAAAAAGGTAAGGGAAACATAGTTCTGAAACTGCTGTTAAACAGAGGTCCTCAAGGGCTGAAAGGAGAAGTCGATGAGAGAACCAGCAAGTCAATGAGGGATTGTCACTCTGAGGAGAATTTTGGAGATGATGTAAATCCTTGTATTAATTATGGTACATGCAGAGGCACGTAGAAGGTGAAGTTGGGGAAGCCATTTCAGAAAACAGGTGGTAAAGTAGAACAAGAAGGAAGGGACTTGAGCATGTTATGCAGCAGGACAGCAAGAAGGTCAGAAGAGAAAGAAAAGTGAAAAGATAAAATGCAAGCCTGCTGGCTAACCTGCAGTTATGATCAGAAGATCTTCATTAAAGAAGCATATTGTGAGTATAACAGGAACCTGGAAGCAAGAAAGACAGAAGGACAAAGGCACGAAGGATGATGGCATTGCTAGAGCACATATTTAAACATATATACCTACCTATCTACCTAAGTCCTATTCAGGAAAAATGGGAATTACACAGGATTTTGAGACAGTTCTTTCTATCCCAATGTTTTACATTTCGACTCATTCATACACTTCAAAATGTTATTATCTCTTGATTGGGGTATATTAAATTAATACTTAAATATTAAGGATAATTCTATTATAAATGAGGTAACAAGTTTGGGCTCAAACTTAAGAAGTTTACATAATAACTAACATAAATGGGACTCGAATAATTCCCAAATTCCCTGAATAGGCCTTACCTACCTAGCTACGCATATACATACATGCATGCATGCATGCATACATACATACATACAAACATACATACATACATACATACATACATACATACATACATACATACATACATACATGCATGCATGCATGCATGCATGCATGCATGCATGCATGCATACATACATACATACATACATACATACATACAGACAGACATTTTTACAAACATACATACATATATTTTTACATACATACACACATGTTCAGGTAGACAACTTGTTTAAAACAATCTAAAAATACAAATTTACTTCGAAACTCCTATTCTATATGGGAGATCTGTATCTTCCAAGTAGATTTTAAAATTGCATTATGCATAAAATACTTGAAAAAAGTGTCTACTTTAGATATTATTCCTCCAAATGTTTAACTCTGGAAATATAGGCTGAGAAACATACCTGCGTATCAAGAACATGGACATCATTGTATCTTTGACGGCTTCCACGCCCACCAAATAAAATGAGCTGAAAACCGATCACAACCATAGAAGCACCCTCTCGAACAGCTGGTATGCTTCCCTCAACTGCAGGCTGCAAAGAAAAAAAATCGGTTGCTAGACAATCTTTTGTGCAAATGTAATTCTTTTCCTCATCATTTTTAAGTTAATCTCTCTCATTGTTTTTGTCAATCAAAAGAATGTTTCAATATGATTAGCAGTCCTCTGCGAGTAGAGATCTAGATGGATTCCATTTTATTTATGAATCACTAATGTGAAACAAAGAAAGAAAGAAAGAAAGTTTATTGAGTCTATGTCAAGCCAAAATCAGCCTATGATACAAAACAGGTATACATGATGTCTATGTTAACTGTCTATCAGAAAGACAAGTGAAAAACAAAACTGATCCAAACTAAATTCGGGTTCCCCGGAGGAGGAACTTGCAAAGCATGCAAAGAGGAGGTGGAGAGTGAGAGATACAGTGCATATATTGAGATTAGATGCAGATATGAGGCCCTATTCATAGGAGAGCCTACTCTCCAAGAGATCATGGGATTTGGAGACTACTGAAAGCTAAGGCATTTCTCGTTAGAGATACAAATCCATGGGAACATACTATTATAAGCTACAGCCATACCTAACTACATATATAGACAGGAGGTATTTGCAGTTGATAGACTTCTATCAAAGGATTGCTAACCCTCCACATCTGATGATGCTCAAAGGGGAGTGACACTCCATCAGAAGGAAGTATGCCAAGTTAGATGATGACTACATGTCATAAGCTATAGGTTCGGCATCTCCATCATTGACACATCGAGGAGATATGGCCTCGAGATAGTTCTGCCACTGAGGAGCCAAATTCCCTCATATGAGGACCAGCTCTGTAGCCCTCATTCAGGCTTCCTTGGCACCATACCTCCCCATGTACACATCTTACACCTATCTTAGCATAGGATGGAGCTAGATAGCTTGATGCATTCTCATGATTATACTACTCTGAATATTATGCATTTATTTCCCCGTAGAGATAGAGCTCCATCCCTTTCTCAGCTACCCCATGGATATACAACTACCACCATCCCTATTGCATTTCTACCTACCTAGCTATGTGGCATGTATGTATCCATGTAACATGGCCTCTTAACAAAACCTCTAGGTAATATAGTAAGGAACTAATATGACATTCTTGTCCCCAAGCTAGGTGACTCCTAGACCCTCCTCATGTATAACTGTTGTAGAGCCCCACTAATGATTGAAGTATACCTTCCAATTGCATGGACATGATTCCTCCAATTCCTGCCAACCTTACTTACATTGGGCAACTTTACTTGCATTGAAATCATCTATATGGAGAAATGCTTCCTAAACTTGGGAATATGACTAAACTGAGCTACCTAGAATTGAATGATAATGGATTATTGGGGAACATACCAGCTCAGCTTGGAAAGTTGCAATCTCTGTTGAATTGCAATTGTCTGGAAATTGCCTCAATGCCCATGGAAATCAATCTACTTTAGACATACATGTTGATATATTTAGGCAGTGATGTGCGTGAACACACTAGGACCACCGAGGCACTTTTTTCCCTCTTTAAGAGGTTTCCCCCCCCCCCCCCCCCCCCCGGCTTGTATATATGCCTATAGCCATAATGGGTTACTTATCTTTGTACATTCTAGTGGTAATACACACAGTATTGTGTGTTGTGCTCCAAGCTCCTTCTTCCTTGTGGTGTTCGAGGACAGTACAGAATGAATTTGAGAGGATGGTCAGTCTAGACTACCTAAATTAATCTTCAAATCAGATTTATGGAGCATATCACAGGAGCTTAACATTTCCCAACCTCTGAATTCTGCACTTCAACATCTTGCCTCATGCAATCATATTCTTGTGCCACATGGTTAGCATTCTGGAGTGGAGAACCATTGACCATGGCCTTCAAGGGCTCAACATCAATGTTCTTTGAAGCCTTTGGACTCTTTAGCTCTCTCTCTCTCTCATGAATTTGGACAACTTCTCCAGTCCTCAGCCCCATTTTCCATGTAGGTAGAATCTCTAGAAGGGTCCTCCCCAACGTTCCATCATGGAAGGGCAAGGTGTGCCCATAGGGACAAGAACCAACGATCCTTTAAAATGGGATCTCTTTGAAGAGATAAGGATGACAGACATACTATCACTGATTATCGTGTATACATACATCCTTGGCTTGCCCCAGCAAGGGTAGCAGATGATCATCGTGGAAGGATCTTACTTTGTGGTTCTTTGCTAGTCTTCAGTTTTGTCCTCGTACCTTTGTACTGTTGTCCTCCTACCATCGTACTGCCCTGATCGGTTCTCATCATACCATCTTACTACCTTGATCACCGATGGGAGTGAATGATCCTCTGCCCCAAACGTGAAGTACACTGAAAGAAGGGAATAGTGGGGCTCCCTGAGAAAGCTTAGGTATCCCTCCACTGCCACTCTCCAAGATCTCACTGAAGGTGGGACAATGGCCAGGCCTCCAAGGCACATAGGCACCAACTGCAATGAACCTGAATCTCCTCCGGATCATTATCAATGTGCCAATCCAGACCACGAGTTCCAACCACTCTAATCCGCTGAAAAGTGCAGTCCGCAACGATCTCGGACTCCTCATATGTGCAAATCATCCGACCCTCCTCACCAACCTTAAAGAAGAGAGCCATGTCCCCGGGCAGCAATCAAAACCTCGGTTTGAGTGAACTCTCCCATCCACACCGTCGGGGGGGAAGTCAAGCTGAGTCCCCGAATTCCTTTGAATAGCAGCCTCAATATCTCCAATCATCTGAGGCACCCCACACATTCCAATACATTGATCCTACTGTTGTGCCTCCGTGAGCCACCTGCACTGGAGCAGTCAGCCATACTCTGCCCAGGACCCTTGGCAAACTCACCTTTCCATCCGTAGGTTAGAGGCTGACAGAGCTGCTCCTCGATACAAGAGGGAGAGAGCTCGATAACAGCAGGCTGCAACTTCTCCCACACTCTTAGGATACTGCAAGCAAAACGATCCTCAATCCGCCTCGAGAACCTAGTACGTCTCATCTCAGCAAAGATCCATCTAACCTCATGCTGCCATGGCCCACCTGTAGCAAGCACTAACATGCCAAGTCTGTAACAAAGAAAATCCTTCCAAGGCTCCTAGTCAAGAAGCAAACTCCGAACAACAAACTTGCCCAACAAGGCTATGCTCTATCAAGCAGGGTCGATAATCCCAAGGCCACCATGCTCCGTAGAAAGGGTGATGACCGAACAAGCAACTTTAGAGCGAGCAGGGCTGCCATCCCCCATACCATAAGAGGTTCCCCATTAGTCGCTAAATCTAGCTAATGCAGGAACTCAAAAAAATCTAGGAGGAGGAGGTGATATATCACATCATGGTCAAAAGTACTTGGTTAGCCACCATGACCCTCCTTGCCAAAGACAAGCGAGCACTTCTACAATGCATGAGTTTCCTCCTCATAGTCAAGAGGAGAGGAGAGATCTACTACTCAGCCGAGAGCTCTAAACCAATATGGCACCCCAGGTAACGAAATGCAGTGCAAGGAGGAATCCATTGAAACCAGGCACAAGGAGCCACCTAGGGAGAACCTCCATGCCAATCCAGAAACCACAAGATTTCTACCAATTGATTTTGGCACTAGAAGCATCACAGTATCTTTCCAAAGCATCCTAGAATCTAGAGATATTGGCCTCCTTACCATGCAAGTAAATTGAAGTATCATCGGCAAACTGAGCATCTAGCAAAGTCTCATTGTAACAAGGAGTTTGATACCTGTAACCCAGTGTCGTGAGGAAAAAAATGGAAACCATGGCTTCTGCAAAGAAGAGGAATAGGGTCGAAGCCAAAACCCTGTCTAACTGATCTCGAAATGCTCAATCTCTCCCCCCTGCCCCTTGCCACAAGAACCTGGTTATGGGCCGAATGATAAAGGGAAGCAACACCCCTGGTCCAACCTACAAAGAATACTGTCCTTGAGAAAAGCAGAGCCAACCCGATCGTGGGCTTTCTGAAAGTCCAACAACATAACTGCAAGAGGCTCATTGCATGTCCAAGGCAAGGATAAAGCCTTCCAAAAGGTGAAGATTTTGTCAAGGTCACTACGACCCTTGACAAACCCATCTTCGGCACGTGAATCAATGTCTCGAGTAGTGGCTTCAATATCAAATTCAGCGCCTTCGCAAGAATTTTGTAGGCTGAGTTGAGAATTGTAATCCGATGCCAATGCCTAATGTTATCCAAGTTCCTTCCCTCCTTACAAATGAGAGAAAGCAGACCCTCGGAGAGCAATGGAGGTAGGGAGCCCCCCTCCATGCCCTCTTGGAAGGCAAGTCTGATCCCATCGCTCAAGACCCCCAGTAGCAAATAAAGAAGGCATGCAAGACTCCATCCTCATCACGACAACTCTCCCTCACCAGACCACACAAAGCATCAAGAATTTCTCTATCAAAAAATGAGGCAACGAGCATAGCATGAATCTCATTAGTCATAGATCTTCGTACATACTGACGGACGCACCCTCTACTCTCCTGCAAAGTTTCATAGGGGGGTTATGCAGAAAGCAAGGTGCGGTAGAACTAGATGGCAATCTCCCTCATCTCTTGAGGCTCCGAAGTCATCAACCCATCAGTCCAATGGAGCTCTTTGATCCCACTCATGTGTTGTGACCTAATCGCTGAACAAAACTCTCCAAAAACACGATCACAAACTTAAGTCCAATGAGCCTCTTGCCTATGGTGGAAGAAGGAAGACCACCGGTCCTCGACCTCCCAGAGCTCCCACTGGGCCTAGGCAAGCTCGGCACCGACCCACTCAAAATCAGGGTGGCACTCAAGGATATAATGAAGAGAGGAAACCCCTCTATGAAGGCACTGTAGAGTCTCTTGGAGATGAGCAAGTTGCAAGGCGCTCACCTCGTGCAAAAAACAACTAATCTATTAAAGACCTATAGCAAATGACTCAGCCCTAAGAACCCTCCTCCCACTACAACGGGCTCCTAATCGCCACAATCGGATGAGTCAAGCTCTCATCAAGTTATATATGCTCAGGAATGTGAAGAACACGGGAGCTCTAAGTAACTTCCTCCCTAAAGGTGACAACCACATTGGCATAATCAGACATGCACGAGCCCCCCACAATAGCGGTCATACGACCATAGTAAGCCAAAACATCACTCATATAAATGGGATCAATTAGAGAGAGATTCATCCCCCCAATGCACGAGATGAGAAGACAAACTCTCTCTCTCTAACAAAGCCCTGAGTGTGTCATACATCATGCACCCCTAGTCATGCATAATCTCTCCCAAGTGGCGAGCTCATATCCATGCCCTCAAGTTCCTCAATCATGTTGAAGTCACCTGCAACACATCAAGCATCATGCTAGGCACTTCATCAGTAATTTGTGATAAAAAAGAAGCACATGCATACTCATGATTCATAGCATAAAGATTCAAAAACCCATATCTGAGGCCTCTCCATCGCAAAATCAACCCCATGACCCTGCCACGCGCAATCTCCCCTTTGTCCATAATCGCGGTCTTCATAGACTGCCCCAACCAAAATACATACACACCCCGGGACCCATTGGGCCCATATCGAGCCGACCAAAAGACCTCAGTGTCTCTGCAAAAGTTGTCTACACTACCTAAGCTCTATACTGCAAGAAGTGCGGGCCTCCGAGCTCTTGAACATTCCATGAAAGAACCCTCATGACTAGGCAAACTAAGAGGCTCTAGCAGAAGCAAGACGAGCCATCTTTGAGGCCAGTTTGGATGAGGGATAATCCGAGTCATAACATCCTCGATAAAAAGAAAACTAGTCAGTGAGAACCCTCGAGAGACTGAACCAACAAGACTCTCCCATCTCAAGAGCCTTCTCCAGCCATGCATCTCCTCATGTATATACATATAGAAAGGTGTAATACGAGTATCTGCAACCACATATGAAATGAGTTGACTCTCCTAAGGGCCAAGAATGAAAAGAAACTGTGTTGTATCCCATGCTGTGACAAAAAGATTAGTATGACAAAAATTGTGTTGTATCCCATGCTGTGACAAAAAGATCAGTATGATCAAGCTCATCGAGGTGATGTAAGAAATCAATAACTTGGGCACGAACAAAGAGCACTCCCTCTCCTAGGGACAAGTGGCTGCGACTGGATGATCAGAAGGGAATACCGGGCTCCCTCGGGGGGCATAAGGATTAAGTCACTTCCACTCCCTAGGATCCCACAGAAAGCAAGACAACAAATGTGCCTCCCTGACCAGAGGTGCCAACTGTGATGAGCCAAGATCTCCTCAAGGAAAGGATCAATGTGCCATTCATGACCAAAGGTGCCAATCACCCAAATGTGCTAAAAAATGAAGTCAGTGATGATCTCTCACTCCTCAGGCAATGATCATTCGACCTCCCTCAACAATCTCAAGAAGAGAGTCCATCTTCAGTAAAACCTTGAGCTTCAATGAAAACCTAAGTCTTAGTCAAGACACCCTACCAAGCCGTCGAGGATGAGTGATTAGTTGAGGTCCCCCGATCCATTGGAATAAAGGCCTCAATATCCCTAAGCATATGAGGCAAACCACACATACCCGTACAATAGTCCTCTTGTTGCACCTCTGTGAGCCTCTTGAAACAAAGCCAGTAAGCCATACTACGCAAAGAACCCTTGGCAAAATCCCCCTAAGAAACATGAGGGAGGAGCCAATCATGAATCCTCTCTCTGTACAAAATAGAAGATTTCAGATAAGGGGTTGAGGTAGCTCCTCCTCAATACAAGAGGGAGAAAGCTAGATAAGAGGAGGCCGCAACTCCTCGGACGATCTCAAAATACTACAACCAAAATGATCCTCAATCTTCCTCAAGAACCCTGTGCGTCTCATCTCAGCAAAGATCCATATGATCTCAGGCCCCCATGGCCCGTAAGTAGGAGGTGCATATAGGCCCAATCTCTAACGATGAAATCCTTCCAAGGCTCAAGGCGAGGAAGTAAGCTTCGAACAACAAACTTGCCCAATAGGGCTTTGCTCTAGCAAGCAAGACTAAGATGAAGAAAAGAGGATCCAGCTCATCAGCTCATGAAGGAGGCAGAATTCCCAATCTCCTAAGTTGCCTAATTTCACACTTCACCGATTTCCTAAGTTGCCTAATTTCCCATTTCACCAATTCCCTAAGTTGTTGTAGATCAATTCCTTGATCTATTTGCTCAAGGTGGTGTGCCCTCTTAAGTGCAATATGCACTGTGGGTTGCAATTTGAAGACTCACTAGGGAAGGAAGAATAGCATATACAATGACACAGTGAAATAAGAGAGAGAAGCTGAAATTATGAGTACAAACAACTCAAAAGAGGATTATACAAACTTTGGGCAATCGGTAGGAGACATAAGCATACACCTTTATTCTAAGTGTTGGACTTCGGTTCCCTAAACATACATGCTCAAAATCTAGTCTTCCATCTAGCTTCTCAAGAGAAGATTGGCCAATCACTACTTGCCCACTACTCACTAAGAGTGCCAAGCTAGCTGATTCCAATTCCACCAAGTGGAGCACTAGTGGTAAGCTAAGAGCTCTACACACATAAAGAGAAGGCAAAGCTTCAGGAGTGAATTCCTTCCTCGAGTCTCTCTCTAAGCTTTTTTCTTTGTTGAAGGAGAGGTCTACTTATATAGTTTTTCTAGAAGTGAAGGATAGCAAAAGGGGAAAAAATTAGTTTCTTCTTTGGCAGGCTCTCTGACGAGTTTGGTACTCTCGAAGCTTGCTTCTTGGTCCACTTTTTCGCGCCGTCACTATCTTCCAAATTCTGGTATTCGGCTCCACCGTCCATGAGTTCTCCGCGTGCAAGTGGCTGAAAATTTAGACTATATGGAGATCTGGAAAATTTAGTCTCTTTTTTCAAGTGGAAAAGTAGACTAAATCAAAAGTACACCCTTTTCTTAAAAAATAGACTACTTTTGAAGTAAGTAGACTAACTTCATAAAAATGGTGAACTTTTGAGTAAGTCGACTAACTTGTAAAATTTGACTAAAAAAATAGACTAGTTTGAGAAATTGGTCAACTTAGGAATTTAGACTACTTAGAGAAATGGTGAATGGGAAAACTAGACAACTCAGGAAATTGGTGAAATGGAAAAATAGGCAACTTAGGAAAATAGGTGAAATGGGAAATTAGGCAACTTGGGAAAATAGGTGAAATGGGAAATTAGGCAACTTGGGAAAATAGGTCAAATGGGAAATTAGGCAACTTGGGAAAATAGGTGAAATGGGAAAATAAGCAACTTAAGAAGTTGGCAAAATGGGAAAACAGTGAGGTAGGAAATTGGGAATCTTGCCTTCTTCATGAACTCATGAGCTGGATCCCCTCTTCACCATTTTCTTTCTCTTCGCTTCTTCTACTTCTCCTCTTGCTCGAAGTTGAGGTAACTCGTCTTGTATTTGGCTTCTGCATCTTGAAGCAAACATAAAATACGTTATTTTAAGGGTATATCAAAGTAATCCGCTACAGGTTTGCCCACCACATAAACATTCTCCGTTCTCGGAGAAAAAAAATACTTTTTTCTCTCTCTCTCTTTTTTTTTTCCCCCCCTCTTTTTTTTTCATCTTCTTCTCTCTTTTTTTTTTTGTGTGAAATAATAAAAGTGAGAGATAATATGGAAAAAAAGGAGACATTTGCAAATAAAATGCAATACATGCTTCTTACAAAAGGAAGTAACTAGAACAAAAAGATGGCCAATACAAAGTAGAAAGAAACATCTAATTCTATCCACCGCCATTCCTAACTAGGGTGCATTTTGTGCCGCCATAAAGAAATTTTTTGCCTTGTCGTGGATGTCTTTATGGAACATTGCTTCCTTCTGTAACTTCTCGTTCTCTTTGAATACCTGGTTGTTCTTCTCTAGTTTCTTGTTGCGGTCTTCTAAGTCTGCGATCAGAAGCTGAAGTACTTGTTGGTTAGCCACCCCCATAGATGAAGAGATCTCTTTATGATAGTCATTGAATAGTGAGAGATTCTAACGTGTTGCTTGCATGAAGATTCGCTATGTGGATGTTTTCTAATGCGGGGAGTGCATAAGTGCAAGGAAAAGGTGCGAGTGGAGGTGTGCTAGAATGCATGGGTTGGGTGGAGGTGGAGTGCATATGTGAACTTGAAGGGGTAACTAAGATGATCGGGGCAGGTGAGCTTGGTGATGGCATAGGAGGAGGTATGGGAGGTATGGGGATAGGTGGGACATGTATAGGTGTATGATGAGGTTGAATCGAAGGTGACATACGTGGTGAGGGAATTTGGATAGGAGGTGATGCATGTGGAGTGGAAATAATAGGAGGACATGGTGGTCATTATATGAAGCACTATCGTGAGTGCGAACCTGAGGATTAGGAGCCTTTTTATGTGCATATGTACGTGAAGATGAAGGGGGATGAGTACCTTTTACTGCAGCATAACCTTGATCACCAATTGGAAGGGCTCGGATGTCTTCTAATGCATTGCCTTTTACTCGTGCTCATTTTACCGAGAGTTTCTTTCTCACATGAGTGGATGGATTTCGCTTCATGGAAGATGGTTGACCCACATTCTTTTGTATTTCTGTAAGCCTCGATGGTAAATTCTTTAGCCACAAGAGTATTATAGAAGAGTATACGTGAAATTTTTTTGCATCTTTTTGTACTTGTACCACATGCCTTTTCCTTTTTTCCATGATGGACGCTCATATTAAATGATGGAAGGGATATGGACGCATCCAGGCAAGACATAAAAGCGCGTCGCAAGCAGCCATATTGTTGAATGGAAACTTGGATTCGACCCTTCTTAAGAAGATAAAATACTAACATGCACATAAAAGATGATAATACCTTTCTGAGAGGTCGTTGGCAGTGAACAACTTCACACATTCCTCACATACCTTGCTTGCGTCGACTCCTGAGTATGATCTCCCTGACACAAGCCGTTTGACGCTTTCATCCCCACAACTTTGTTTACCATTTTCTTGGTAAGAGTTCCTACTATCAAGTGGGGAAAGGACTCGAAGAAGTCAATCACGTCGTCTGTTGCATTATTTTTGGTAAGTGGTATTTTGGCAATCTCCGTGAGGTGCAGAGTATGCAACTCATCCGCTGTGAAGATCTCTTCCAATGATGCTGGTGGAAGAGAATCATGGGCGATCAATGTGAGTGAATCTTCCCCTTCACGATCACGAATCTTCCCCTTCACTTGATGACTGGGCTGACCTGGAATCATGCTGAGATGGTTGATCATCGGAGTCATAATGATTGCTGCTCATTGAATTTCTTAAAGATGATGATTGGGACATTGATAGATGATTGCTCTTATCTTCTTGCTAAAAGCTCACCTTGTAGTTCTAGATTTTCTCACTTGCATAAGTTGATTTTTAAGAAGCAAGAACAATTAACTTCTGCCGCTAATAACAAAGGTGGAGATAACAACTCGGTGCCGCTGATAACAAAGGTGGAGATAACAAATCGATCCTCATAATAAATCGCAGGATAAGCTCCTGAAAAAGTGTCAATTGAGGTGAAGAAAATGGCAATCGACCTGGACTCTTCAAGATGGTGACGAACTGGGATCGACTCGACTTCCTTCAAGCACTTCCTTCAAGAAGATCGGGACGAACTCATATGTGCAAAGCTTTCTTTGTCTGGCCTCCGCATGGCTTAAGAGGCTGCTTGTACAGCATGAGGGGGGCATGGGGTGCGCATAAATGCCCATATCCCATATGCACATAAACACAAATCAACTCGCAATTGCCCATATCATGAGCGAACACATCTGGTGAAAAATCGACCTATTGACATAAAGACCAAAAAAATCGACCTAAGAACTTTAAAAAAAATCGACTTTATTGACATAAACATTGACAAAAAAAATCGACTCAACAACTTAAAAAAAAACCGACCTTATTGACATATAAACATTGACAAAAAAAAAATCGACCTAAACACTTCAAAAAAAATCGACCTTCCTTTTAAAAAAAATCAACTTAACAACTTTAAAAAAAAAAATCGACTTTTTTTTTTTGAACTTGAAAAAAAATCGACCTTCCAACTAAAACAAAATCAACTTTTTCTTGGAAAAAAATCGACCTATCCACTAAATAAGAAAATCAACTTTGTTCTGGGAAATCGACCAAAAAACTGACTCCAAATCAACTCATTGTCAAAAAAGGCTTATGCATGTGTTTGAGAGATATAGTGGTTGAGCAAAATAACCACCTTGGTGATATTATGTTTGGGCTATACTTGACAAGAATTTTTTTATTTTTATTTATTTATTTATTTTTTATTATTTTTTATTTTTTTTTATACTTTTTGGAAAGAGTTTATTTTATACACAATTGTGAGTGAATCCTTCAAGTGATGGATTGGATGGGTTTTATTGATCCGGACTATAGTAAGTCTAATAGAGCATAAGGAGGGGACATGGTATGTACAGAGTTCCTATAGTAGTGATTCATATCTCATTCGGATTTTTGGTAGAGTTTGAAACGTGAACGGTTCACCAAAGGAATTTGGGTTCCTTCAAGAGTGGAGAGACGTACCGCACCTTGGGGAAGGATCTCTGTTACCTTGTAAGGACCTGCCCATCCGGTGGATAACTTCTTTTCTTTCTTGTTGTACAAGCTTGGTTGATATTGCACGACCAACGATCCTTCCTTGATTTCTGTCTTCCATAGATTTCTGTCATGCCATGCTTTCCGCTTCATTTGCTCTTTCTCAAGAGTTGAATTTGCTATTGTCCTCTTTTCCTCTAGTTGATGTAATATGTTCATATTGATGTTACTTACTCCTTGCAAGTTATCAATCCTTGGTGGTCCCACTCTGCTTGAACCTTTTAGAAATTCTAATGGAGCTATTGCTTCAAGACCATATACTAATTGGAAGGGATTATGTTTCGTAGTTACCTTGAATGCCGTCCTGTACGCTCATACCACACCTAGGTAGGTAGTGCCCCATGTCAAGGGATGAAGATAGCACATTTTCCTCAAGAGAGAGATGAGTACCTTGTTGATGCTTTCCGCTTGACCATTGGCTCGTGGGTAATATGCACATGATTTTTTGTGGAAAATTTTGTACTTCATAAATATTTCAGTTAGGGTTTTGTTGATAAAATGAGATCCTTCGTCACTTGTAACTTCAATTGGAAAGCCATACCTGCAGGAAATATTTTTATACAATAAAGAGGCTACCGTATGAGAAGTGCAATCTTTTGTCGCCAGAACTTCTAGAACTTGTTTTGAAAATGGGGTTGGAAACCCATCGGGAATCGTAACCTTGTTGAGAGCCCGAAAATCAACACAAACGCGTATCTTGTTGGATTGCTTCTTTGTCTTGTATTTGGCTTCTGCATCTTGAAAAGCAAACATAAAATACGTTATTTTAAGGGTATATCAAAGTAACCCGCTACAGTTGTGTGAATTCCTAAGTTCCCCAATTTCTCTCTAAGAAGTTGTCTACTTTTTAGTTGACTATTTTTCCCAGGTCTTAGTTTCCCAAGTTGACCATTTTTTTTAGTCTCATGGTTTAGTCGGCTTATTTCAAAAGTTGACCATTTTTTTAAATTTAGTCTACTTACTTCAAAAGTTGTCCATTTTTTGGAAAGTAGTCTACTTTTTAAGAAAATGGTTGACTTTTGGATTTAGTCTACTATTTCACTTGAAAAAGCGACTAAATTTCCTACATCTACACATGGACTAAATTTTCAGCCACTCCACTTGCACGGAGGATTCATGGATGTTGGATGGCACCAAATACCAAAATTTGGAAGATAATGACGACGCAAGAAAACTGGACCAAGGAGGAAGTTCCCAGAGTACTAGAATTGTCAGTGAGCCTCCCAAGGAAGAAAGTACTTTTGTCCCTTTTGCTTCCCTTCAGTTCCTCTGAGTCCCAGAAAAACTATATAAGGAGACCTCTCCATCAAAGAAGAGAAAGGCTCATATACACAAACAAAGGGACACAAACACAAGACCTCTACATAGTGTGTAGAGGGGGGGTAGTCCCTTTGAGCTTCTCCCAAGGGTGGATGGAAGATTAAAGCATGGAATTGGGAGCTTTGTGAAGGAGAAGTGGGTTGGGCACTCGACTACAACTCGCGGAGTTTAGCAAAAGTACCTACCATTGCCTTCATTACAAGTTCTCAAGTTCCTAGGCTGAAAAGATGTCTTCCTTTTCTTGCAGAGGAATGAGTTTGGACTCTCCCCCTCAATTGTCCATCTCATTCTCTTATGATATAGTGTCTTATCCATGTAACTAGTCATCCGATTATCTTGTATTGGAGAAGTGTCCTATTCTTGTCTATGTAATGTTGCTTTTATTTCAAGTCATTGCTTGTTCTTGATAGAATGGTTTCTACAAAAAAGTTGGTAGCATCTCATGCGATCTTTTTTTTTTTTTGAAGAAGTCATGGAATCCGTGTTGTCCTAAATATTGAATAATCCGTGCTGTTCTAAACCAGCCAACTGCTGTTTTTCTTTTCTCTGTGTGCGTGAGAGGGCATAGGGTATACTTCCCTAAGGAGAACCCCCTTGAATAGAAGGTGCGGTTATTTATTTGTGTGTTTATGTAGATGACATTATCATTACACGAAATGATACCAATGGCATTAAGAAGATCAAAGCCCAGATTAAGGAGGAGTTCAAGATCAATGATCTTGGATTGCTTACCTATTTTCTTGGCTTAGAGATGTTTTATACAGATTATGGTTTTTTCATTAATCAGAGAAAGTACATCCATGATATGCTAGTTAAGTTCAAAATGGAAAATGCCAAAATTGAAGGTACACCCATGGAATTGAACCACAAACTCAGTACTCATGAAGGAGAGCTACTTGAAGACATTACAGGTTATGAAAGTCTTGTTGGGAGTCTAAATTATGCAACCCTAACAAGAGTGGATATATGCTATGGGGTAAATATATTGAGTCAATTCACGCATACACCAAGAAAACCTCACATGGAAGCTACCAAAAGGATCATAAAGTACTTCAAGGGTACCATAAATGAAGGGTTATTTTATCCATTCACATCTGACTTGGATATCAAGCTCTACTCTGATGTAGATTGGGCTGGCTCAAAAGATGATAGGAGGAGTACCTCTGGGTACTTATTTTTTGCAGGATCTAAGTTAATTTCATGGTCGTCAAAGAAACAACCAACTGTGGCATTGTCATCAACTCAAGCTCGATATAGAGGCCTAGCAAATGAAACACAAGAAGCAATGTGGTTAAAGCTACTCTACTCAAACTTGGGGCTACATACATACATTCCAATGATCTTTGGAAATAATACTAGCTCACTACATTTGGTTGCTAATCCTATATATCATTGTTATCTCAGAAAATGGTTGATTTTTATGCATTAATATGTCTCTATTTGGCGGGAGAAGATGTTTGATTGCAGGTACTTGAAGAGAAAGTGGGTGTTATGACGAAGAAAAGCATTTGAACATAGTGCTAAAAGGGAGCTTGCAAGACTTCTCCCCAATGTGTTACTTTTGGTTGCAGCTTAGAAGCTTCTTGTAATGTGGGAGGAGTGTCTCTTGATGAAGATGCATTTCAAGAACTTAAGAGGATGTGAGGGAAGCTTTGGGATTTTTTTTCAGCAGATATTATGCTTACTGTTGTTCGGAGTCCTTTCACAGATAAAGGCATTTGGAGAGAGCATGCAATGATTATGCAAGCAGTTTTGTCGGTCCTAGACAAGAACAATTATCTGCGTGTGATGGCAAAGCATTTAGGATTTGAAGATGGAATGGTTTACGCGGTTAACAAGGAACCACGGATGTCATTGGAGTGTTATGGCCAGCAGATGTTGCTATGTACAGTGCACTTTCCAACATGATGAGAAAAGTGTATATGGAGTTTGTTTTTCACGCTTATCAAGCAAATCAGAGCTTGCAGATTTACTTTGGACCCGACTGATGGCAGGAAATTACATTTAGCAAGAAAGGGTTTATCATGGACACCTTTGTTAGCAATATCCGTGTTTACATGTGAGGAGCATGGCCAAATTGCGATGCATGTACTCTACTACTGGGTTAGTAGACTCGTTAAAAGCTCCAAGTAAATATGGAGGCATGTCAATGAATGTTTTTTTTCTACAAAGAATAGAGTGAGGTGAGCACTAATAAGGTCATAAATGCGCATGAGCCGATTTTGGGCAGGTCTTTTTTTTGGATTTTTCAAGGAAAGGGAGAAGGCGGAGTGGCAGTCTGTTACCTCTTGGCAGATGTTGGCAGGGAGGATAAGGGTTATTATCCCTTCCAGCTTTTTGTCGTTGGGATGTGTGGAGGATAGGAGGTACAGGGGGTTTTTTTGGGAGGCCGGCATATATATATGAGATTTTTCACGTCTGAGAGGAGGTTGTGCAACGATCTCTCAGGATTTCGGAGGGAAGGAAGCTAGCATGGAGTTGGGATTGGAAGACGGTTGAGGCCTTTGATGTGGAGCATCGAAAGTTACGCACACATTGTCAAGGCGAAAAATCCGTCCGTGCTGGCATGGAGGGTGAGAATCCAGAGTTGGATGTGCTTTATCAGGATAGAGTCTAGCACTTTGGACGAAAGTAGAGAGGGCTTTCCATCCTATCTGGTATGTTTGGCCAGCTAAACAAGGTGAAACAGAGAGAATTAGGCTTCACTCTGCAGAGTGAAGAGAAGATACAGGAGCGGAACTCATGACAGGGGGCGCTAGATCATATCCAAATATATGGGCTGTTCGGGTCTTCACGTAACAGAGCATGAAGGATCAAAGGGGAGGTCTGATTCATGAACTTCGGCTCATGGGGAAATAAGTTAGCATTTCTTGGAAGCCAATACATTACAGAATAGGGAAGACAATGACCATATAGTATAAGAGAGAATTACAATGATACAAAGCTTCTGTGTTATACAAAGGGAGGAAGGACTCATGAAAGTAGTGAAATCTTCCTAATGATGTAGAAAAAAGGTGTTTCAATCGAGGTTACTGTTAGGCCTTCAAAGAAACGATGATGCGAAAACAATCGAACAGCTTTGGGGTTTTAAAGCGAAGCTAATTGAGTAGGATGAAAGACGTATGCTTCTCGTGGATGAGATTTAGCTGGGCTATGCTGCAAAGGAGTTTGTTAATTTGGGGCTCAAGTCAGGAGAATTTGCTATTATCCAAAAGAGTCTTGTTGCACTATATGAGAGACCTGCATTGAGTACCTTTTTCCAGAGGCTGCTCCTAGCCTTCCTCGATTTCACACTTGCGTTGGATGTGGAGCTGAACGTTGGATGTGGATTCTTACAGGCAGACGGGCAATTGACAGAAATAAGCCTCAAAGCCTTACTTACGGGACAGACACACGGTGCATAAAGTAAATGATCCTCAGATTGAAGGGCATTGCACAATAAAAAAGAAGCTTTATTAGCCATTAGTCGTGTCAATTCAGATGCACATGCAAGGCCTCTCACATGAAGGATGTTCGTGCGATTCTCTGTGAACTTTAGAAGTGGAAAGGTAACGGGAGGAAGCATTCGTGGGCTCTTGGAGGAGAAGAGCGCATGAGAACACCTAAGGGAAGAGGAGAGAGACTCTTATGTGACATCAGAGAGCCCTGTAGACGGGCCGTGCCATTTGTCTCCTTGCAATTCCGAACTACAGCAGACCTTTCCCATGTGGATGAATAGTGCGGAATCAGCAGCAGAACTCATGAAATTCTCTCTGCATCAGCAAAGGATAGGCAGAGCATCAATCATGATGAATGGGATGCTGACATACTGGTGAAGGTTGTAAGTTGATGTCTTGAACTTGCGTGTTTTTCTTTCCGTGCATATGGATATGAACAGGCATTGTTTTTTTCTCTTTGGGATCGATATGTAACACAAGGACTGTTGTGCGAAAAGAAGTTTTTCCTTCCTATGTCAAGATCTGAATCATGTGGTTTATGTAGCTCAATATGTACAGCGGAAAAAATCGTGTTGATAAGTATTTGACTGTCCTTCATCTCCGTTACATCTTGGCATGCATAGACTGAACGGCGGGTGGAATTGCTAGGTCACAGATGCATCATATTTCTGTGCATTCTTGACTTCCTGTGTAGACATTGAAAAGTTGAATAATAGTCAAATGGCTTCTCCGATGTTTTAAATGTAACCGATAAATGGAGACTGCAGGTTCTCAACCAAAACACATCGCGTAAATCGGGATTAAATCTGCAATGGCCGCACTGAAATGGCAAGATGATCCTTCTCGTATTTGCATTTGCATCACTGTTTTTGAATTGTTTGCCTGCCTCGATTCCACTCTTGATGCTTGTGTTTACTTACACTAGGCGGTTCAGTCATATATGTGATATGGTAATCAATAGGAACATTGGAAATCTCTTCTCAGGTTAACACATGACATTAGGTTCGTGCAACTACAAAGAATAGAACATTCATATTAAATTAAATACGAGTATGTTTGTTTACCAGGCAACACGTCAATCCCTGAGTTCACAACCTAGGTTACAGCTCTAGAAGAAGATAAGAAAAGTTCATCTGTCACTGATTATGAGTTTTGAATGCTTCTGACTCAGTTTAAAGTATAACTTCCTGTGCACTAGCTTCACTTGGCTTGAATAAATCACAAAGGAAAATCTAGGAACCTACTTCCGAGAATCTTGAATTGATGTCTTAAACCTAAATGTATTTGTGACTTTGAGATGGGACATACTAAAGATACGGTAGGGTAAAACCGAACTCTTCCCATCTAATGAAAGCACTCGGAAAATTTATGAGAGCTCTGCTGCGGTTTGTGTGGTTCAATCGGTAATTGCCATTGAAGTACTAAGGGAAAGGCATGCAGGGTTGCAGAGGATAGAGGTGAGGTGAAAGATAGAAAGAAAGTCGAAGGTAGCTTATATGCGTGTATGCAGGCATGAGCAAAGGGGAAGAAGGGCAATGAGAGTGCATGTGTATGACTGCATAAGAATAGGTGTATGCGGTTGAGAATGTGAAGTTTTAAGTTCGAGGGACAAACTCTTCTCTTAAAGCAATATGAGTTGACTAATTGCAAGGCAATTGAGCAAAACATAGGTGGGTGTGTATATGTGGATGAGTGCATGGGGGTGTGAATGTATGTGAGAGTAAGTGAGAAAGGGATACCATGGGTTTGAGTGAAAGGGAGGAAGAAAGGAAGTGGGATATGTGCGTATGTGGGCATAGGCATATGTGAGTGATTGAGAGGGAGGAACTAAGAATAAGAGCAAGAGTAAGGGGAATGAGAGCGGAACTGGGAAATAAGTGGCATGGGAGCATGTGAGCAAGAAGACACTTGGGAGTGCATTCACATACAATTTAGTGATTTGAAGGAAGGAAAGTAACCTGATTTTGGGAAGTTGGAGCAAAACATAAGCGCGTATATGCATCTTTCCCTTGGACTAAGAGTGTCAACAATTTGGTGCGTCTGTCGGGAATCGGCTTAGCACATCTCATAGAGAGTGCTACGAGTTCGCTTGGTGTCCCAATCGTGTGGCAGAGCCACGTCGATCTCAAATCTGCTTCGATCTTCATTAAAGAAATTGTTTAACAAAGGCAAGCCTGTGGTTTTGAGAAGACCAACATGAGGCAAATGAATTCTGGACAAAATAGGACATGGATATATTCTGGTCCGGCCATGAAACATCATGTGAACCCAGGGTGGCGATTTGGCCCGATATCAAATTATATGAGATGCTGGAGTTGCGAGCAGGTGGGGCATATAGCCAAATATTGCCCTCGCGTATGCACCCCATTGGATTTTGTCCTCACATGTGAGGACTGTGGGAAAAAGAGACTATGGGAGCACGTGTGTAGCTCAAAAGAAGTGAATGTCAAAAAGGTTGCAACAAATGGACCTGATAGGTGTGTATCTTCTCTATATGTGGAAATTGACAAGAGCGGAGTTACCCCGTCGACAAAGATCGCAAGAGCAAGTGAGAGCAAGGACAATGGATCTCTGGACCGAGGCTTGGTAGAACTTGTGAAGAGCCTGGAATGTCAAGTCAATTGGCTGCATGTGGAGCGGGATGGCGATAAGGTCAAGATGGAGAGAATAGAGGAAAATCAAGTAAAAATGGAAGAAGTCTTAGGAAATTGGGAAAAGCAAATGCGATCGGTGGAAAGTGAAAATAAAGAGTTAAAGGGGGAAAACAACAACTTAAAAGGACAAATCCAAACACTTCAGCATGAAAGCGGGGTTAGAAGGGGAAAACAAATGAGAAAAGAAGTCTTGGACATTAGAACTGGTCGGGTAACGATAGACTGCTACCATGTCATGATCGAAGAAGAGCCCTCAAGAGATAGGGATGACCTGATGAGGAGAGTCGAACGAATGGAGCATGAAATTGAGAAGGTGCAAAGCATAATCCGTCGATATAGTGATCAAGCAGGTAAGATGGTGGAAGAGTTCCACCTGGAGTTAAAGAGAATGAAAAGTGCCCAAGCAGAGAGCAATGAGAAAGTGAGACAGGTAGAGAAAGAGAATGCAAGGCTGAGTAGCAAACTCGGTAGGTTGATGAATCGGAAAGACAATGAGATGCGAGTACAGGTGGAGGATCCGAGAGCGGGGAAAATGGAGGAAGAGCTGAAAGCGGTGTTGGACAGGTTGAGGGCATTTGGAGAAGAGTTAGAAGAGATGAAGAATGAATTGTCGAAGAAGGTAGATGATCTGGATGAAGAAAATATGAGTAGGATTTGGGAGGAAAGATCGATTAGAGAGGAAGTCGAGAAGTTGACCGTTCGAGTTGAAAAGAGGGAGGATATTCCTCTCGGATCTGCAAAAAGGGTGACAGAGGATAAAGAGATGGAGTAAATATGGAATCGGTTCCGAAGCATTGACTATGACCTGTTTCAATATCAGAGTGATATTGAGCACAACAAACAAGGATTAAGAGACCTAGCGGTGAGGCTTGAGGCACTAAGAGGTACAATGGCCAATGGTAGTTTTCCGTGTCATCTATCAGGTCAGGTGGAATCTCTCCGAGGCAGAGGTTGGAGATGAAAAAGAAATAGATAAGGCGATGGATGTCGGTAAGGACGGTTTGAGTCTGATTAGGGTTTGCTTTGTCAGGATTGCAAGTTAGAGATGTGAGGATGGATGGATCAAGTTTGTTGTACGCTTAAGACTGAAGTGACATTTTTTGGGGTTTTCAAGGCAACAAGGTAGTTACTATGTGCGGGTTTCGAGAGGAAAAGTTGACCATGACATTAGTGGCTGGATTTTGGCTTGAGTAACGGCAGACAGGAGATGTGTCTCATTGGGATGTCCACGGGGGGATATATGTGTGTGTGTCGTGATCGGGATGGTGGGGAAAAGATCCTTTCTTTTGTCTCCTAATTCTCGAGATGAAGGAATGAAAAACAAAAAAAGAAAAAAAAATAATGATATGTTTATGTATGTGTGCGTGTGGCTACGCGCCTATGTGGGCCGATAGGTGGGTGGACCCACTTTGGCCGGGCGGTCAAAGCCATGAACCGACGTCGGTTCCGCATAGGGCTAGCCGTCTGTGTGTTGTGCGCTGCGTTGGGTTGGTAGATGGGTGGAACAAACCTGACCGGGTGGTGAGGGCCACGAGTCGCATCCAGCTTCAGCGTAGGCCGACAAGTGTGAGTAAATTTATGGAAAAATGATTGGAAAAAAAAAAAGGGAAGAGGAGAAAAATGTGGAAAAAAAAAGAATGAAAAAATTCCTCGCTCGAGGGGGGACAGAAGAGAGGTGAGAGAGCATGATGCTCGGATGGGAATATGTGTCTGTGTTTGTGGGGATTTGGAATGTGTGGACTCCTGATGAGGCATGTTGAATCGAAGCTTAAGCTCGGCTAGGGTTTTGGCTGCGATGTGTCTGTGGAAAGCTTGGACTTGAGGAATCCAATCGTGCTAATTGCTTTGTTCGTTTGCAAACCTTCGGGAAGTGTTCAGTTTGGCTCTTAGGTGGTGCAATGACTTGAGAAGTCCTGAATCGCGTTGATGATGAGTGGTCCTATCGAGGTGAGCTCGTGTTAGGTTTGAGTGGTCCTTGTCGTATATCCATCAAGTTAGAGTGGTGTGGTGGTGACCTAGTATAGGAGTTAGTTGAAAAAAACAAAGGGTCGATGAAAAGCAAAGCGGGTAATGGAAACCCTAGGTAGAAGGGGAATGAAAAATCGACGAGAGAACTCGGTTAGAAAGGAGAAAAATGAATCAGGAAAACGATCGTGTGGCCGGGAAGAGTATCAAAAACAGAAGTCGGGAATGGTTTTTTATCATATACGGTATGTGTGGAAAGTGTGTTGAGTATGCATGTGGAATAGAGATTCTTGACGTGTTGAACGAATAGCCGAGAAGAGTGACGAGAGGGAATGTGGACATGTCTTCTGCTTGCATGTATGTTGTCGGTGACGAGAATGCATGTATATATGGGATCATGATGTGTGTGATGAGTATATCTGTGTGATGTGGATGATTGATATGATTTTCAGTTCATTTTGGTTGTAGATGTTATTGCGATTTGATGAAGAAAGGTTCTAATGTTTGATGAAGTTTGTAGACAGGTGGACATGGCGATGAAGATGCAAGAAGATAGACAAAGATGGTAAGTGAAATGATTGGATTCTGGTACTAACCGACAATCGTATGAGAATGATTGCAGGTGCTACATTGAGGAAGAAGAGAATAGGCACGCAAGGTAAAGATTTGTATTTGATTGAGTAATGAGCACATGCTGGATGATTTGAGTGCAGGAACATATTTGGCTCGTCGAGGACGACTTCGCAAATAAGTGGAGGGGAGTATGTAACCCCAGGAAATGGTTGATTTTTATGCACTAATATGTCTCTATTTGGAAGGAGAAAATGTTTGATTGCAGGTACTTGAAGAGAAAGTGGGTGTTATGACGAAGAAAAGCATTAGAACATAGTGCTAAAAGGGAGCTTGCAAGACTTCTCCCCAATGTGTTACTTTTGGTTGCAGCTTAGAAGCTTCTTGCAATGTGGGAGGAGTGTCTCTTGATGAAGATGCATTTCAAGAACTTAAGAGGATGTGAGGGAAGCTTTGGGATTTTTTTTCAGCAGATATTATGCTTACTGTTGTTCGGAGTCCTTTCACAGATAAAGGCATTTGAAGAGAGCATGCAATGATTATGCAAGCGGTTTTGTCGGTCCTAGACAAGAACAATTATCTGCGTGTGATGGCAAAGCATTTAGGATTTGAAGATGGAATGGTTTACGCGGTTAACAAGGAACCACGGATGTCATTGGAGTGTTATGGGCAGAAGATGTTGCTATGTACAGTGCACTTTCCAACATGATGAGAAAAGTGTATATGGAGTTTGTTTTTCACACTTATCAAGCAAATCAGAGCTTGCAGATTTACTTTGGACCCGACTGATGGCAGGAAATTACATTTAGCAAGAAAGGGTTTATCATGGACACCTTTGTTAGCAATATCCGTGTTTACATGTGAGGAGCATGGCCAAATTGCGATGCATGTACGCTACTATTGGGTTAGCAGACTCGTTAAAGGCTCCAAGTAAATATGGAGGCATGTCAATGAATGTTTTTTTTCTACAAAGAATAGAGTGAGGTGAGCACTAATAAGGTCATAAATGCGCATGAGCCGATTTTGGGCAGGTCTTTTTTTTGGATTTTTCAAGGAAAGGGAGAAGGCGGAGTGGCAGTCTGTTCTTGGAAGATGTTGGCAGGGAGGATAAGGGTTATTATCCCTTCCAGCTTTTTGTCGTTGGGATGTGTGGAGGATAGGAGGTACAGGGGGTTTTTTTGGAAGGAGCGCATATATATCTGGGATTTTTCACGTCTGAGAGGAGGTTGTGCAACGATCTCTCAGGATTTCGGAGGGAAGGAAGCTAGCATGGAGTTGGGATTGGAAGACGGTTGAGGCCTTTGATGTGGAGCATCGAAAGCTATGCACACATTGTCAAGGCGAAAAGGAGGATTCCGTTCCTGCTCGCATGGAGGGTGAGAATCCAGAGTTGGATGTGCTTTATCAGGTTAGAGTCTAGCACTTTGGACGAAAGTGGAGAGGGCGTTCCATCCTATCTGGTATGTTTGGCCGGCTAAACAAGGTGAAACAGAGAGAATTAGGCTTCACTCTGCTGAGTGACGAGAAGATACGGGAGCGGAACTCATGACAGGGGGCGCCAGATCATATCCAAATATATGGGCTGTTCGGGTCTTCACGTAACAGAGCATGAAGGATCAAAGGGGAGGTTTGATTCATGAACTTCGGCTCATGGGGAAATAAGTTAGCATTTCTTGGAAGCCAATACATTACAGAATAGGGAAGACAATGACCCTATAGTATAAGAGAGAATTACAATGATACAAAGCTTTTGTGTTATACAAAGGGAGGAAGGACTCATGAAAGTAGTGAAATCTTCCTAATGATGTAGAAAAAAGGTGTTGCAATCGAGGTTACTGTTAGGCTTTCAAAGAAACGATGATGCAAAAACAATCGAACAGCTTTGGGGTTTTAAAGCGAAGCTAATTGAGTAGGATGAAAGATGTATGCTGCTCGTGGATGAGATTTAGCTGGGCTATGCTGCAAAGGAGTTTGTTAACTTGGGGCTCAAGTCAGGAGAATTTGCTATTATCCAAAAGAGTCTTGTTGCACTATATGAGAGACCTGTATTGAGTACCTTTTTCCAGAGGCTGCTCCTAGCCTTCCTCGATTTCACACTTGCGTTGGATGTGGAGCTGAACGTTGGATGTGGATTCTTACAGGCAGACGGGCAATTGACAGAAATAAGCCTCAAAGCCTTACTTACGGGACAGACACACGGTGCATAAAGTAAATGATCCTCAGATTGAAGGGCATTGCACAATAAAAAAGAAGCTTTATTAGCCATTAGTCGTGTCAATTCAGATGCACATGCAAGGCCTCTCACATGAAGGATGTCCGTGCGATTCTCTGTGAACTTTAAAAGTGGAAAGGTAACGGGAGGAAGCATTCGTGGGCTCTTGGAGGAGAAGAGCGCATGAGAACACCTAAGGGAAGAGGAGAGAGACTCTTATGTGACATCAGAGAGCCCTGTAGACGGGCCGTGCCATTTGTCTCCTTGCAATTCCGAACTACAGCAGACCTTTCCCATGTGGGATGAATAGTGCGGAATCAGCAGCGGAACTCATGAACTTCTCTCTGCATCAGCAAAGGATAGGCAGAGCAGCAATCATGATGAATGGGAAGCTGACATACTGGTGAAGGTTGTAAGTTGATGTCTTGAACTTGCGTGTTTTTCTTTCCGTGCATATGGATATGAACAGGCATTGTTTTTTTCTCTTTGGGATCGATATGTAACGCAAGGACTGTTGTGCGAAAAGAAGTTTTTCCTTCCTATGTCAAGATCTGAATCATGTGGTTGATGTAGCTCAATATGTACAGCGGAAAAAATCGTGTTGATAAGTATTTGACTGTCCTTCATCTCCGTTACATCTTGGCATGCATAGACTGAACGGCAGGTGCAATTGCTAGGTCACTGATGCATCATATTTCTATGCATTCTTGACTTCCTGTGTAGAGATTGAAAAGTTGAATAATAGTCAAATGGCTGCCCCGATGTTTTAAATGTAACCGATAAATGGAGACGGCAGGTTCTCAACCAAAACACATCGCGTAAATCGGGATTAAATCTGCAATGGCCGCACTGAAATGGCAAGATGGTCCTTCTCGTATTTGCATTTGCATCACTGTTTTTGAATTGTTTGCCTGCCTCGATTCCACTCTTGATGCTTGTGTTTACTTACACTAGGCGGTTCAGTCATAGATGTGATATGGTAATCAATAGGAACATTGGAAATCTCTGCTCCGGTTAACACATGACATTAGGTTCGTGCGACTACAAAGAATAGAACATTCATATTAAATTAAATACGAGTATGTTTGTTTACCAGGCAACACGTCAATCCCTGAGTTCACAACCTAGGTTACAGCTCTAGAAGAAGATAAGAAAAGTTCATCTGTCACTGATTATGAGTTTTGAATGCTTCTGACTCAGTTTAAAGTATAACTTCATGTGCACTAGCTTCACTTGGCTTGAATAAATCACAAAGGAAAATCTAGGAACCTACTTCCGAGAATCTTGAATTGATGTCTTAAACCTAAATGTGATTTGTAACTTTGAGATGGGACATACTAAAGATACGAACTCTTCCCATCTAATGAAAGCACTCGGAAAATTTATGAGAGCTCTGCTGCGGTTTGTGTGGTTCAATCGGTAATTCCCATTGAAGTACTAAGGGAAAGGCATACAGGGTTGCAGAGGATAGAGGTGAGGTGAAAGATAGAAAGAAAGTCGAAGGTAGCTTATATGCGTGTATGCAGGCATGAGCAAAGGGGAAGAAGGGCAACGAGAGTGCATGTGTATGACTGCATAAGAATAGGTGTATGCGGTTGAGAATGTGAAGTTTTAAGTTCGAGGGACAAACTCTGGTCTCCAAGCAATATGAGTTGACTAATTGCAAGGCAATTGAGCAAAACATAGGTGGGTGTGTATATGTGGATGAGTGCATGGGGGTGTGAATGTATGCGAGAGTAAGTGAGAAAGGGATACCATGGGTTTGAGTGAAAGCGAGGAAGAAAAGAAGTGGGATATGTGCGCATGTGGGCATAGGCATATGTGAGTGATTGAGAGGGAGGAACTAAGAATAAGAGCAAGAGTAAGGGGAATGAGAGCGGAACTAGGAAATAAGTGGCACGGGAGCATGTGAGCAAGAAGACACTTGGGAGTGCATTCACATACAATTTAGTGATTTGAAGGAAGGCAAGTAACCTGATTTTGGGAAGTCGGAGCAAAACATAAGCGCGTATATGCATCTTTCCCTTGGACTAAGAGTGTCAACAATCATGCAAGGACTAAGCACATTGCAGTGCATTATTATTATGTGAGAGAAAAGCTCACTACATTTGGTTGCTAATCCTGTATATCATGCAAGGACTAAGCACATTGAAGTGCATTATCATTATGTGAGAGAAAAGCTACTTAGCAAGGTCATTATATATCCTCTTCTTTCCAATAAACATGATATCGTTGTCCCTTTGCAATAATGTCCGAGTGTGATTGGCTTCCAAAGCTTTGATCCCCTTCTACATAGCCTTTTGCAATTCTCTACATGTATTGGATCTCCAACAACTTTACTCATATATGCAGAATGTCCAACCATGAATGACTAATAGGTAAGTTTTTCAACTACATAACTTACCTTATCAGGTATTCTTATCAAAACATTCCATTAATTTGGATATCTATTATTGATCTTGGAGCTCTCCCCCTTCTTTGCATGATCGTCCGCATGGAACTCAATCCACAAGTCTTAATCTCCTTCAATCTCTATAATTTTAGCTTTGCCTTTGCTCCGTGAATCTCTTATTTGGCTTCATGTAGGACTTCCTCCATTCCATGATGATTTTTTACTTGAATCTTTTGGTCCACTCGGAAATATTATTTTAGGTTTTTTCACTTTCTTTTGAAGTTTGCCTTTCCTTCATATTTGTTTGCATGCATAGATTTAGCTACCCAAGTTAATTAGATATGCCCAAAAGGATTTTACTCAATTGTTAGTAGAGAAAGAGAACTGTTCATTTCTCTGAGCAGGTGTAGTAACCAAAATAGCAAGTTTTTTGTTCATAGTGAAACCCCAACTTATCTGTTTTGATCCAATAATTTGAGGATCATTTTCCAAAGTGCTTGGGTGATCATTTGTGCTTCCTGGAAAGCTCAAGAGATCTACTTTGCACTCCTCAACTCAGTTTTGACTCGTGTGAAGCAAGAATTTGCAGTACCATCTCATCTCTGGAATGTGTCCATCTCCTCCAACAAAGATGACCATTCCAAATGCTCTACTGACATTATTATACCTGATCCTTCCATCTTGTTCATGTTTTTTTTCATCTTATCACTAAGAAGTGGCACTTGCTCGGGTTGAGCTTCAATGAAAACCAACATGAGTTGTGTCAAAGTTTTCATTGAAGCCTTCTATATGAGAGGTCTCACCAATGCCAGAAAATGTTAAAAAACTATCCATGAAAATTTTGAGAGACTTCTTCAAAAGAGATCCAAAAATGAGATACAAAGTTCTATTAAAAGTAGTAGGGTATTCCCGAGTCCAAGGACCATTTTTTTATAAGTTTACATGCCCCATGGGAGAAAAAAAAGTATTTTAGCTTTTTCAAATGGTGGAATAGCCATTTGGTTTTAGCCATGGAACCCGTCCATAAAACTATACAAGGTGTGGCTGGTGGGAAACCATCTCGAATAGCAACCTTATTTCATGCTCTAAAGGCCATATATAATTTGATCTTGTTTGGCTACTTCTTTGGAGCTATGACCATTAAAGATAACCATTCTGAATGGTCTAGTGGCATTATTATACTTCTCATTTCATCTTTTTGATATCTTTTTTTCAGTTATGTAGCGTACCCATAGTTGTAACATGACGCATCATGAACCTTTTTCTTAACGTCAGGTTACAGGTCAGTAACCCCCACATCAGTAACACGTAGCTGACAGGGGGTTTGCAGGTTTTATTTCTTTTTGACGATTTTAGCCAGATTTGGCTTTTCGGATCAGTTTCACATTCGGTTCTCTTTGTGTGCTGCTCTGCTGCAAGCTACAGATCTAGACACGAGTTGCAAGTTGCATCTTCATCTGCTACAGGCTACAGGCCCGCCCACTGCCCTACTGTCTTGTCTACATCCTCCAGCCTCAGCCCTCTCCAACAGTGCTGCTGCCGAACTGAAGCTGCTACAGCCTACAGGCTTGAGTTTTGTGGCATCTAACGCTAGCGTCAGTCCTCAGTCTAGAGTGTACAGCAGCACATTTAATATTTAAAGGTACAAATTACAAGGATCAATCATCAATCTATATTGCACAGTGCTGATTCCTGAGTGTATAGTACATACATCATTCATGAATCATATTCATAATTTCATGTTGATCATTTGCTTAAGTGACAAGCCTATAAGGCTTCAGCACATTATTAGATCATCAATAAGCAATGTGTAAACCATACACTGTACATGAATTGCAAAGAAATCTAACTTGAGTTCATTCTTTGGATGTTATTATTTATGTAGATGCCTCGGAAGGCAGGAGCAGAATGGGAATTTGTTGATAAAATCAAGACTTTACCTAAGGGCAATTTGACAATGAAGTGTAAATTCTGTGGCCATACTTGGGAGGGAGGAGCTAATCGCATCAAGGCACATTTGCTTGGCCTCAAGGGCTATGGTGTCGGAAAGTGTGATAATGTACCTCAACATGTCAAAGATGCATAAGGTACCATTATCAGAGCACTCTCAGGGAGAATCCCATGTATTAGGAAATGTGGAGAGTGTTGGAGAACCAGCTTCAGGTGATCATTATGAGTCTGGACATGGAGATTGTTCAAGTGGCCTTGCTTCAAAAAGATTGAAAGTAGCGAAGGGCTCATTGGACAAGCTTTGAGAGAGTCACATTAGAGATGATGCATACAAGGCTTTGCGCCGTTTCTTCTTTGATGAGGATATCCCGTTTTGGAAAGTGAGGAGCCCATACTTTATTCAAATGCTTCAAGCAGTGGGGAGGGCAGGTCCTTCTTTCAAGCCTCCCTCATATCAAAGATTGAGAGCCAAAGAGCTACATTCAGAAGTGCAATGCATAGAGGAAGATTTCTTGAAAACCAGAGAAACATGGAGAACTTTTGGTTGCAACGTTGTGTGTGATGGTTGGTCTGATACAAGGAAGAGACCAATCATCAATATCATGGTGTCTTAGAATGGCCACACATTTTCTATACAAGATGCACTTGCCATTGCTTAGAATTATTATTTAAAGATATTGGGAAACTTGCATGGATCAAACCAGTGCTAGATAATGCTGTGAAAGTTGTCACATTTGTGACTATGAAGCCAACTGTTTTGGCACTCTTTAGAAAATTCAGCACAAAGGATTTGATCAAACCTGCACAAACACGGTTTGCTTATATGTTCATTATGTTAGCAAATCTTCTTGATGAGATGATGATCATGATGATGTAGAAAATGATTACATTGCTTGAAGCATGATATGAATCATGATACATCATATATTTTGAGGCTCGACTCTTGAGTCACGACACGATGAAGAGGCTTGAGCTTTCATGTTTTTGAAGTTTCTTAGTTTCAACTTCCTTTTCATGATTTTCTGGTATTTTAGAAGATTATGAATCAATGAATCATTTGACATTATGTTAGCTCATCTTGTAAGAGTAACTTTGGAGTGAGGATTTATTTTTTACAAACACATGTGGGTGCCAGGCAGCAGACCCCAGTATATACTATATAGTATACACTATATACATATATGATACATATAATATATACATGTGTATTGTACAGTGTACATATAATTGTACTATAGCTCTTCTTGATTTTATTGTAAAAAATTTTGGTCGCGTCAGAGAACGTCATAAACATTTTACCATACTCGTCAGAGGTCGGCTAAATGTTAGAAGTCAGAAGTCAGAATCACGTCAGAAAGAACTATGAGTGTACCCTTGGATTACCTTGTATAATCTTATGATGCACTAGTTTAGCTTCTTGGGTGAGGGGAATGTGTGTACCTTCTTGGGTGAGGGGAAATAGATGGCTTTGTCCAATAGAAATAGCTCCTCTCATCAAGCTTCCAATAGGATGGGCTTAGTCTTCTCCCCTTCCTATGTTGACTTCTCTTACACGATGTGGTGTTTGCAAGATATTGAGATCTTCTTCCAAGCTTAAGACCTTTCATCTAAGGTGCTTCTCAGAGTATGCAACTACATTCTCTACCTCATGAAAACATTCTCTACCTCATTTGCATGGATCGTTCCCTATATTCAACCTTTGGGGATCTCTTCTAATGGAAGCTACTCAAGGACTTCATCATTAGTTGATTCCATACACTTTTGTCTTTCTTCATGTTTTTCTTAGCTAGTCGAGGTTTCTTGCACCTGTTGTGCTCCATGATTGGCTTGCCCATACCTACCACCTCCATGCCCTCTAGCTCGTTTGTCATACAAGAGTAGATGGTACAATAGGAAGAAGATACCACTCCCATGCAATGCAAACAAAAAAGCTTCATGATCCATGTTGCCTAACCATGGGGAGTCATTTCCATCCTTTGATGTCACGGAAATCAAGTGTGATGCTTCATGAGGATTATGGTCTCGTCTTCTATACATGCGTACTTTGCCGCCTCCTCTTTGACACACATTGAATCTCTTCTCAAGTCATTGATAACCTTGGCATCCCACAGCCAAGGATGTCCAAAGAGCAAGAGGAAGTTTCCATGCATGTGAGGTAATCAAATGACCACAAAGTTAAGCATGAATGTAGACCGTTGCACTTATTAGGTCACTTGCTATGCCACACCCATTGGGTGGACCTTACTGTAGTATGCTAGAGTTAGTGTGAAGTGGGCTTCTTAGG
Organism: Ceratopteris richardii; assembly: GCA_020310875.1. Taxonomy (NCBI): domain Eukaryota; kingdom Viridiplantae; phylum Streptophyta; class Polypodiopsida; order Polypodiales; family Pteridaceae; genus Ceratopteris; species Ceratopteris richardii. Next base: position 141,944,702 of record CM035416.1, read on the forward strand.
AAGGTTGCAAGCCAAACTTGAGTATGGTGTTCTCAAGCATAAGATTGATTCTTGAACCTCCATCTACTATGACTTTGGATAATTGTTTCCCCAAGATGGTTAGAGTCGATTGGGAACTTTGATAATCATTGAGTGGGGCATCCTTTGTGAGGAGACAAGGGCCTTCTATAATACAACATACATTCTTTGCCAAAGCTCCAACAGAACCTCTACCCACAACCACACAAAGATACGATATGCTCAAAACCACCCAGCCAAAATGCCATAGCCATCATCTCACATGGTCTCTCATGAAAGACTCTTCCTCCTATTCTTCTACCCTTAAATATAGAAGTTATCCCTCCAATTGCCATATGGCAAGGTCTTCAAGAGGTTTTCCCAACATTAAT